>JARWLC010000015.1:61352011-61537011 GCA_033318265.1 Phyllotis vaccarum | reverse complement strand
CACACACACACACACACACACACACACACACGTTCTCTGGGAGTTTTGGTGATCTCTGTCCAGTTTCCTGTATTCTCCTTTACCTTCACTCTAGTGTAGGCATTTGTCCAACAGTTTAAGGGAGGGTGTTTGGGCAGGCGTGGATGGAGGAAAGGGAAGAGAGAAGTGTTGGGGTTATATTACAATCTCAAAAACCCAGCAAACCAGTTTTGGCAGCTCTGCTGGTGACTGGGTTTAGAAGGTAAAGAAAACGCAGACAGGGAAGCTTGGGGCACCAGCCTCTGGGAGTTAACTTTTATTTTTCCATTCGTAAGCTTTTAGCTGTTAGTTTCCTTTGCTCATTTACAAACTGTTCTTTATAACTTTTAGAGCTTGTTCGAAGTGAGTGTGGTCTTTGCTCATCCAGAAACAGTTGAGGATTGCCGCTTCCTGTAAGTTGCCCCTTAAAACAGTCAGTTATGTAAAATGTTAGTGCTTTTCTTTTCATGAAGATAGTATTGTTGTTCTTTCTTGTGAATATTTCAGAACTTGTCATGCCTAAGATTTAAAATGTGACCTTGCATAGAAGATTCCTCAGGCAATGTAGCTCACAGATATACACACACATATAATATGTAAATATACACATATAAAATGTATCTGAATAGTGTCCACCTAATATAAATCCATTAAAAATTCTTTTCTTTTTTTTTTTTGTTTGTTTGTTTGTTTTAGATAGGGCCTCACTATTTAGCCCTAGCTGTCCTGCAACTCAGTATGTAGATCAGGCTGGCCTTGAACTACCAGAGATCCACTTGCTTCTGCCTCCCAAGTGCTTCTTGCACCACCAGCCATGTCCAGCTAAACTTTTATCTCAACTTAAATTTATTTCAGAGGTGAAGTTTGCCCAGATTGTTTCAAACCAGCCAAAAACAAACAGGTAAGGATTTTTACTTCTTATAATTACCAATAAGGTGAATATGGATTGGAAATGTGATAAGAACTAGTCTTTAAGTATTTCTATTTGGTTAATATGTTTTTGTCTTATGTATTTATTTTATTCTTTTGGGTTTTCTGAAATAGCCTCATTCAGGGTAAGCTGGAACTCACTGTGTAGACCAGTTTGTCCTGGAACTTGTAGCCATCCAAGAGCCTCTTCACAGGACTCCAGTCCTACCTCACATCGTCCAGTCTCAGTTGTTCTACGACATCACACAGCAGGGTTCCTATCCCCTTTAATCCTGCATCTTTTATACTTAGAAAGATAGTACCATGTGGATGTGCTGCTGCCAGCTTCAGATGGCCACAGTTGTCTCACTTCTTTGTGCTGACCCTGGGGAAGCACCTCTATTGGCAGTTCCTTCAAGGGGCTGAGAACCATGTCGATTAAGGTTACGTCCTTCAAATGGATTTGGGTCTTCATAAGATCCAGTGGGTGGGGTTTTGTCCTCGATAACTTTCCTATTAGCCCATTTCTTAGCAGGAGGCTTCTCTTTGTTTCTTTAGTAATTACAGCTGCTTTCTCAGCCAAACGTTCTTCTTGAAATTTCCTCTGCCAAACAACTTAATTCATTACTTTAAATTCAACTGTATTGAAATTCTTACATGAGAAGAATGAAGCCAGATTTTTGGCCACAGTATACCCTGAATGGCTGCTAGTCCAGTTCTGGTGGATGCTTTGCTCCATTCTGACACCTCATGAACCAGGCAGATACTTCTCACCTCTTCCTCAGCATTCTTGTCTTTTAGGCCTTCATGACAATGGATCATTCAGCTTTGCTTAGAGCATCCAAGAGCATCTCTAACCCAAAGCTCCAAACTCTTCCACCTTCCTCCCACAAATCAGTTCTGAAGGCTTAAGAACTCCATGATCAGGTTCATCATCCATGGCTGCAGCATTTATCTGACTATTCTTTATCAATCAAAACTTGGAGTCAAACCTGAATGATCAAAGACGCAGCAAGGAAGCGACCAGGGACTTCCTTTCTTTCTCCTTTTTCAGTGTAAAAGGGCTGTGAATCTTTTTAAGCCCCACCCTACTACTTCCTGTGTCTCTCTATAGGTCCTTAGTCCTCAAACCTCTGTGGCTAGTTTAGGTTGGCTAGTAGTTAACTCCACCCACTGATTAAAAGCAAACTTTATTGACAGTCTTGGGAGTGTCAGTCTGATCATAGTATCCCACAACAAGGGTTTTTGATACTGCCTTAGTTATTTTTCCTATTGCTGTGATAAAATACTCTGACAAAAGATTGTGGTGTACAGAACTGAACCAAAAGGAGAAAGTGAGTTGAACACAGGTCTCCATTACTTCCTTCTTCCTAATGCCTTGATCTGCCTGGGTTGTCTTTATTAAGGACATAGAAGCAAAGACCTGGAGAGGCCTGCCAGGATAGACTAACTGAGCACTTAGGTTTGACTTGCTTTCTTGGGACTATTAAGTATTTTTTTATTTTAAATATGTAGGATGATATAATTCCTCTAATCATTTGTGTTTTAGCTCTTGTCTAGGTAAAATATCTTTTTTTTTTTTAACCCTATATAGTCAGTATTCACCAGAATGGCAGTTTTGAAAGCTTTGAATAAGATAAAAGAAGAGGATTTCCTCGCGTAAGTATAGAAATAAGAAAGCGTGGTATAACTTTAGAAACAGTGGGAATACTACTAGAGGCACTCACTTTGGATTACCTCGCAGATAAGCCTGGCTGTTGCCCAGGCTATGCACTTCCTAATACACACCCCCATCTCACCCCCATCAGTACTTGAGGTGTGGGAGTATTCAGTAAATGTTTGTCATATTAACATTTTGAGTCAAGCCTGACTTCTTTATCTTACCAAAGAAACAGCCAGAGTGTGAATCAGTGGTCATAATTTACCTGTTAGTCCCTGGGACCAAAGCCCAAGCTTTTGAATTTGAGAGAAGCTTAATTTCAAGAAAACGAGTTGCCTTGCCTGAGTTTTCAGCTGAGTAATTTGGTGGCCCATGGGCTGAAAGCTGTTCTTTTTATATCCCAAATCAGATACTTTCCAGTGTGGCCATCTCTAAAAGAGAGGAAAGGGGGCTTGGGAGTGTCCTTGTTGCACAGAAAGAGTATTGGCTGCAGACTTAAGGAGCCTGGCTTCAGATCTCTTCTGTATTCTACAGTTGGAACCTAGCTATAGCAGCTTCTTCTTTTGACATCAATACCCTTTTCTAAAATATAAATTGTTGAAATATGTACATGTACAGTACATTTTATATTTTAATTATCAGTCCTTTTATTTAAAAAAAAAACCTAATTATTGTAATTTGCCTTTTAGAAGATCCTGGAATAAATATCAAACAATGACATTATGATGAGGGCTTCTTATCATTTATGAACTAAAAAAAAATGAGTCCCATGATGGAAATATTTTCATTAAACGTCAAAAAGTAAAGAGTACTTTATCTAGGGACTGGAAAGATGGACTAGGTCCAGTTCCAGCACCCCCAGCAGCTCATGCCTTGTATAACCCTAATCTTCTGGCCTCTGCAGACACTAGGTGGGGACATAATACACAGGCATAAATGCAGGCAAAACTCATACACATAAAATTAAAATTAAAAAGAATACTTGATATAATACCAGTTCTTGAGTTTCTGAATAATTTCATTGTTAAGACATCTTAGGAAATCATAGAAAAATTCTAAGCCACCTGTTTTTGGCATAAAATCAGAGTTTAATTGTTTACAGGAAGCTTCCAGTTTGTAGCTATGGAAATTCCTGAATGATGGACAGAAGATAAACTGTTGCTCCCTGTCTGTCCTCAGATGGAAGTCCATTAGCTAAGTGAATGCATCCCCAGCTTTCCACTTTTTCCTGGCTCCATAGTTGAAATGAGAGGGAAGAAAGGGGAAAAGTAGTGGAGGACTCCCCACAAGTGGGGCCCTTCTCACAGCAGACCAGCTCTGTCCAATCAGTCAAGGCTCAAGAGAGACAGCAGCATGTGGCCAGATAGAGAAAATGGTTAAAGAGCTTGGAGGGCTTCTGCTTTGTGTTATGTGGATTTCCCTACATCTGTTAGGCTGTTAGAAATTATCTCTGGGGAAGATAAGCTCTCCTGACTGAAGAGCAACATCAAAAGCCCTGATTTACTTAGTGCCACCGCTGTGGGTTAGAAGTGGTGCTCGGGCTGGAGGGTTGGAAGAGCCTAGGTTTGATTCCCAGCACCCACACGGTGGTTTGTTTCTCCAGGCACACATCTGGTGCACAGATGTGCTACAGGCAAAGTAGTCATACACATAATAAAAATAAATTTTTGTTTTGTTTGGTTTGGTTTTTGAGACAGGGTTTCTCTCTGTGTAGCCCTGGCTGTTCAGGGGCTCACTTTTTAGTCCAGGCTGGCCTCAAACTCACCGAGATATGCCTGCCTCTGCCTCCTGAGTGCTGGAGTTAAATCTGATGATAGAGAGAGGTAGTACTACATGACAGTTTATGCCTGTAATCCTAGACTTCAGGAGGCTGAGGCAAATGGATTGTGGCCAGACTGCAACATAGTGAGTTGCAGACCAACCTGGGATACAGAGTTTGACCCTATCTCAAAATAACAAGTACCTAGGGAGTAGAAGATGGCATAATAATTAAAAGCACTGACTGCTCTTTCAGAAGACCCAGGTTCAGTTCCCAAGATGAGTGACCATTTCTGGTCTCCATAGGCACTACACACATGTGGTACACAGACACACATGTAGGCAAAATATCCATACTCATAAAATAAAAATAAGTAAATTTTTAAAGCAAAACAGTAAAATTTTAAAAGTAGTGAAAGTCTGAATGACCCCTTTTGCTTTAAAATTTGAAGGTGGGAAGAGATACAGTCCTTGGGGTTCCAGTTTTGAGTTTCTTGGACAATGCTGATTCATCATATGATGCATGTCTCAAAAACTAGTGTCCATAAAATTTATTTTGTTTTGCAGGCAATTTCCTTGTCCTCCAAAGTCACCAAAGACTGTATGCACTGTCCTTGAAATTGAATGTACTCATGGTGCTGTTTTTGTTGCTGGTAATTATCTCGTCTAGAGTGTACATGGCCTGTTAGCCCCTTTCCTGAACATGTACACTGCTCTTCCAGTCTTCCTATTGATGGCCAGATGCAGAGGGTGTTGAGTAACCTGGAAAGTGAACTTCAGAACTAGTGATCCTATACTCTGACTACACACTTGGCTTTATCCAGAGAAAAAGACAATGTTGTATCGACTTTGCTGATTGCTATACATCAGGCAGGTTTTTGTTTTGTTTTAAAAGTTATAGTTGCTTGCTAGCGGAAGCTTGAATGAAATTGCTCTGCAGTCTTAACTGCCTCCTCCGGCAGCGCGGCAGCTTTCTTGTGGTGACTGTTCATAAGGCAGTGAGTCACAATGTGTTAGGGAACTTTTTGTTTTGTTTTAATGAATGTTGTTGTACTCCACAATATCATGTAACTCTCCCAGTCAGTGAATTATTAAATCATCTCACTCATTTCATACACCATCTCTGTCTCTACTTTAAATCTTGATTAATTATCTCCATGTCTGTGCTATGACTTTCCAAGTTAGACTGTTTCTTAGTTAAAGGCTAGGCCTTATTTTATATCCTAACCATGTAGAATATACTTACTAAATAGTGACTTCCCTTTTTTATCATAATATATTGATCACAGCATTCAATCCAACTACCTATATTTCCTTGGCAGGCAGATATAATAAATACTCCAGGAATCTACCACAAACTCCTTGGATAATTGACGGAGAAAGGAAAATGGAATCCTCAGTGGAAGAATTAATTTCAGATCACCTCTTGGCAGTATTCAAAGCAGAGAGTACGTGTTATAGAATTTATGTTTTACATACATTGTTATTTTTTCATGAGTAGGTTTCTTGGTGGCTCCAGAAAAGATTTCTCTCTTTAGTCAGTCTCACCCCAGCCTGGGCTCCAGGCGTCCCAGAATATGCTCAGTTAATAAGGCAGGGCTTTTGGGGCTCAGGGATTTTAGTCCAGATACCCAAGGATTTCTGTCCTTTCTCAGTGACTGCTCATCCTGGGAATCTCAGAACAACCAAAACTGCTTTAGTCAAATGCACACCTCAACCTTAGATTCTTTGGGGGAAATAGGTTTTGACTTACGTCCAGTGCCTGTTCAGAAATAGTTAACTGGCTTCTTCCCTAACTTACAGAGTAATTTGGGATAAAGTTCATGACTAGAGAAAATAGATCAAGAGCAACTGTTTTACAAAGATTTTATGGAATGTGTTGTGTTTTAATTTTCTATTAATGAGCCATGTTTGTGGGATGAGCCGGGTCTGGGAAAGCTTCTGTTTTCCTTGTCTCAACAGGCCTATAAGTCAGAGGCAGCTTATAGTCTGAGATTTCCTGTGAAGAAGAAGAAAAGGTCTAAGACTTGTGTTGTAAAGAACAACTACAGGCAGTGGGCAGTGCCAGCCTTTGGACTGGAGCTTCCAGCTCAATAGAGGTCTTTTATGGACTAGCTAGGCACTGTCTTTTCTATGAGAAACAGTGAGGAATGTGCTGTATAGTCAAGCAGAGGTCTATATAGGCAATCTTTATATATATACATATATATATATATATATAGACCACATCTTTATGATTTATTGTCTGTCAGGGGTGAGCTCCCCTTTTATTATTTATCTTTATTGTCTTTATTCATGTTTATGTGTTGAGTATAGGTTAAAACATGAATTCTGTTGGTATTTAATAAAAACTCAGAGCCAGATATTGGGGAAAAGCTGGGATATCAGAGAGGAAACAGACCACAGTTAGTTCTCACCTAGCTACTTCAAGAGTCCTCAGCCTGGGTCTTTGCTTCTCCAGAATACCTCAATGTCTTCCTTAAATATCTTCTTCACTCAGTTGTTTCACTTCCTGGTTCAACTCTGCATCATAATCCTAGAGTTGATTAAAGGTGTGAACTACTACTGTTCCTAGTTAGGCCTTAAACTCACAGAAACACAGAAAGATCTCTGTCTCCTGAGTTATGATTAAAGGTGTAGGTCACCACTTACTCAAGTCATTCCCATGCTGGGATCAAAGGCGTGAGTTACACTCTCTGATCCTCTGTGCTTGACTATGGTTGATTCTGTCCTCTGATATTCCAGGCTGATTTTATTAATTATAAAATATATCACCACAGTAGGTATCATTGGATCTCCTAGATCTGGGCTTTACGGAGGGTTATGGGTTGTATCAAGTGAGTGCAAGAGCACTGCACTCTCAACTGCTGATCTATCTCTACAGTACCGCCCCCACCATTAAAGGCTTATGCAAGCTGTTTTCTTCTGTGTATTTGTGCATATGAGTGTGCAAGTTGTACGAATTCTGGTTGTAATAAAGGAAACTCAACCAGATATCGGGTAAAGGCTGAAATATCAAAGAGAGGAAACACCACAGTCAAGTCTCACCCAGCTGTCTTCTAGCTTCCTCAGCCTCATCTGTTTTCCTAGCCTGCCTTAAAATACCTTCTTAACCCAGTTGTTTCCCAGCCAGGTTAAGATTAAAGGTGTGGGCTACTACTGTCTGGTAGTTAGCCTTTAACTCACAGAAACACCAAAAAAAAAAAAAAAAAAAAAAAAAAATCTCCCCTGTCTCTGGAGTTCCGGGATTAAAGGCTTGACACCACCACCGCCTGCCTGGGAGCCTGGAACTCCCTCTGTAATTCAAGCTGGCCTCAAACTCAGATCTGCTGGGAATAAGGGCGCAGGTCACCACTCCCCGTCCTGGGTCTTTCCCCTGCTGGGGTTAAAGGCATGGGTTACCACTCTCTGATCCTCCCAGATTGACTGTGGGTGGATCTCTTCTCTGATATTCCAGACTGTTTTATTAAATATATAACATTATCACCACATGCACATGTAGAGACCAGAGGTCAAGCTTGGGTGTCTTCTTTAGCTGCTTTCCACCTCACTTTGTATGACATGACCACAGTGAGCTCCAGGGATCCATTTATATTCACCATTCTCACTAGTAGGGTTACAAATGTGTATTGTCACACTTCACTTTTTTTTTTTTTAACATTTTTATTTTTTAAACTATGTAATATGTATGTTTGTATGTGTCCCCTGAAGCTGGAGTTGTGAGTGTTTGTAAGCCACCTGATGTTCAGGAACAGCAAGTTCTCTTTACTGTGGCGCCATCTCACTTAGGTGCCACATGCTTACAGGGGACACACGAATCAGCTGTTTCCTGAGCTTCCATGAATTATTTTCTGAATGAGGAAAAGTAACCTAAAGAAAAATACCATGCTACATCGTTAGAAACTTTTACCTTTTCAATATTTGCTAACTGCTATTTTTTCTGAAGACTTGAAAGTAAGCTCAGCATAAAAGTTTCTCTTGGACTGAAAATCATTCAGTGTGCACTAGATTCTGCCTTTGCTTCACAGCACTGAACCGGGAAAAAAAAAACCAAAGTAAAGAAACCTTGCTCACATTTTTTTGTTGTTGGACGTGGTGGTGGTAGGGTTGCCTCCCTTTCTGTGAGAATCTAGGGAACTTGAGTTTGGACTGTTTAGGTTCCAAAGAATCCCCTCTCCTGGCAGTTTTTCATGAAGGCATATATAGTCATTTTCTACCTGAAGGGGAAAATACTGTCTTCCCACTGAAAATAAAGCAAACTGTGGAGCTGAGGATGTAGGCAGCTATCCTGGGATCAGTTTCTAGCACGAATAAGTTACGCATGGTGGCACAGGCCTAGAGTCCTGGTACTTGGAAGGTAGAGACAGGAGAACCTGAAGTTTAAGGTTATCCTTATTCTGTAGTGAGTATGAGGTCAGTCTGGGCTCAGAGACTGTCTCAAAACAAACAAACAAAACAACAGAAGCACAGGCCAGGCAGTAGAGGTGTGCACCTTTCATCCTAGCACTCAGGAGGCAGTTTCAGGACAGCCTGGAGGGTTAGGGTTAGGATGCAGGATGGGTGGTATATATAAGTTTATTCTTGATGAGTGATAACAGCATTTCCTAGCCATGTTTCTCAGCTGGTTGGTGTTATTTCTCATCAGTGGTTCACGTCTTTGGGCTCTGGTAAGATGAGTTTAGCAGTTGCCTCCTTGACTTTGACAGCTGTAAGAGACAAGAGCTGGGTGTGCAGCCATGTTTCATGACAATCATTCTGTCTCCTAGAGGACATACAAGCTTGTCTTTCATTGCTTTGAACTGGTGCATCCTGCTATGTACTTGCTAATTCTGTAGTTAATGAGTATTAAGTATTGACACACTCAAAACCAATGAGTCCAGGAAATTTTCCCCTAATACTACATTTACTACTTTATTTACCTACTAAAATGTTTTTTGGGTCAGTTCCCTGTGGACATGATGAGTTAGAGTGTAAAGCTCCAGCTCTTGCCTTAGCCTTTAGTCATCTGGCACCTAACCTGGGTCTGAGAGCCACTGTATAGCTCCTGGATAATAATGGTCCTGGATAACTATTGCTCTTTATTTTGTTTTTGGCATGTTCTTTCCTTTGAGTTAATACTTAAGACCCGTGACTTAAGGGACAAAACAGGGCATAATTCAGGTTCAGAAAAGTATGTTTTAAGCATGTATTCTCTAGTACTAAAGACTTTTTCCCCAGCTATTTCTCATCATACACTTTATGAAGTTTTAAAGTTTTCCCCTATAAATGATTTCTACTCTAGGGTCCAAGCTGTTTTCTTAGATTTCAAGTTTGAAACATTTCTAAAAGGGAGCCAGTGACATGGCTCAGTGGCTAAAGGCATTTGCTGCTAAGATTGACAGGTCTCACGATGGAAAGAGAGAAGTGACTTTACAGATTGTCCTCTGACCTCTGCATTTCACCATGGCACATGCATGTACTCACAGATATCACACACCTATACACATATAACTATAATAAGTAGAGTGAAGGGTAAAAGTAGAACTGTGCTCATAGTGCACAAATGTTCTTCCATTTGTTTCCCGCCCTTTTGTGTCTACATGGCATGTTCTACTCTCTAAATTCACCATAAATGGTGACCCTGATGATGGGGACTATGTCCACCCTGTTTACCTGTCTCTCTAACATCAAGTATCATGCGTTGCCACAGTAGACATCCTGAATGAATATACCAATGCCTTTTGTGAGCCAGAACCCTGCTGGCCTCCTTCCTCTTTGTTAGAGACCTTAAAGGTCCTCACTGTACAGACTGCTCAGGGTTACCAAAGCCTCCCAGCCCTTTTCAGCCTTTGATCCAAGCTCTTCTGTTTATGTCTTGGTGGTTAATTGATTCTGGTGTCAGAATGCCTGGTCCTCTAGCCTTGCAACCAGATCTGCACTTCTTAACCTATTTGACTTTTGCCACTCGATTCCTCCTGCCTAGCTCACCTTCCTTAGAAGGAAAATGAACACAGTGCCAGTGGCAACCTGTTTAAAGCATCTGGAGTAATGCCTGCTCAGGTGTTTGCTGTGGTGACGAAGGCTTCCATTTGATCTGTATCTAGGAGCATTATTACGTAGATCTTTAAACTTATTTTCCCTGTCTGACATTCTCAGCTTTTGGTCTGTGATGATAAATTCATCTTAGATTGTACAGTGGTTCTAACATGGCTGCAGTTAGATTTGGTTATATAATTAATTTGCTATTTAAAGGTAAGGCCTTTCTTCTCTCATTTTTCCCCACAGGGTTTAGCTTTAACATGATTGCTCTTGTTGTTATGCTTGTGTACTTTAAAGAAAAGAGACTAACGTTTTGCTGCAAGCCAGGGGCCAGGGAGGTGTGTGGTGTGGGGCCCTCCTTCCAGCCTTGCCTTTCTTTAAGATGGAGGTATAGAGGTATATATAGTTAAATTCTGGCTTTGACATCAGTAATATATAGCTCTGCCACTGGATTGTTTGACTGGGAATATACCTAAATCTATGAAGCATTATATTCAATTATTTAATGCTTTACAAAGTTAAATAAGGATTAAATGATGTATGTGTCATTTTATTCAGTACCTGGCATATAATGAATAGTATTTATTATTATGATTACTGATTTTAGCCACGATTGAGATTAGAGATGGGGTGACTATTATCCCTTGAGGTCCCCTCCCATGGATTTCTGCCAGTGGTTGGAATAAGTATACTAGGGCTTCTGTTGCTCATCTTTTCTCCTCTTGTTCTGCTTCTTACAGGTTTTAATTTCTCATCCTCTGGAAGAGAAGATGTAGATGTGAGAACTTTAGGAAATGGTAAGATGGCATCAGCACCACCTGATTAGTACTGTCTGCTGACGCTCACCTGGGAGGCAATAGCTTACTACCTGGGTCTTCCCACTGTCGTTCTGAGTGACTCCATGTGGATTGTGCGGCTACCTCTGTAGACTATGATTTGTGTCTGAACAGAGATGTCCTTATCACAGGCCTGTAAGCTGTACTGGCCTTGGAAGTGTATTAAGAAGGAAATACATTTTTCTCTCAGAGTTTATTAGTTACTCCATTTAAGAACTTTTCAGGCCAGTTGGTGGTGACCCATGCCTCTGGAGACAGAGGCAGGCGGATCTCTGAGTTCGAGGTCAGCCTGCCCTACATAGTAAGTTCCAGGCCAGGGCTACACAGAGAGTCCATATCTCAAAAAACTAACAAAAAATATCTCAGAAGTTACCAGTTTTCAATGTCTACCTTTATTTGAAAATAATTCTGCTCTTTTAGCCTTCATTTCTCTCTTAACTTACCTTGTTGAGTTGTAAGAGTTAATTCTAAGCTACTTGGTGTGTGTGGTGCCTTCCCCTTGTGGAATCATAGTTGTTCCACGTCAGTAGGAGATTAACTGGGAGAATGGATGTGCCCTGTGACATCTGGGCATTGCTCTATGACAGTGTTAGTTCTATTAGTGTCGCCAACCTAATTAATGGTTATTCACGTTTTATTTTGTAATTAGCACAGGCTTGTATGTGGACCTCTGGGAAGGCAGTCATTTCACATACTGCCTGTGTGGGGCTTACTGCTCCAGTCCCCAAAAGCCCCTTTACTCCTTTACACATTCTTCCCTCCCCCAGATGTAGTCATGTCCTCTAGAGCTCAGCCCATCCTCACACCTCCTATGTTTGCCCAAATGTTAACGCCATCAACACATTTCTCTTTCATGGTGGGCGTGCGTTGCCAGGAAGGCCCTTTGCAGTGGAGCTGCTAAATCCTCATAGAGTGCATTTCACTTCACAAGAAGTTAAGGAGCTCCAGCAGGTAAACACCGTGTGGAAGCATTGTGTTTGTGCAACCCTGTGACTGAGCTAGAGCTGATAATTGTTTTTCTTTCTCTCCTGCTACAGAAAATTAATAAGTCATCTGACAAAATTCAAGTACGTGACTTGCAGCTTGTCACCAGGTGAGGATGGGCATGCTAGAGAGGTTTCAAAGGGGAAGTTTTCATAGATCATACATTTGGTAAGGGAATTGCATGCAGAGTATATTGAGGAAAAAAATCTAACCCCAATTAAGAAATGGGAAAATGACATTTCTCCAAGGAAGATGTATGAGTAGTCCATGAACATGAAATAGCGCCCAGCATCTTTCACTGGGGCTATGCAGGTCAGGGCTGTAGTGAGTGAGCTGAATGCTCACTTCATATCCATGAAGATGGCTGTCATCAACCAAAGAAAGTAACAGGTGCTGGCAAGGGTATAGGGAGATTGCCATGCGCATTGCTAACGGGGTTGAAAGTGTGGCCACTTGGATTGGCACATACACAGTCTGTCAAAAGTTCAAACATGAGATGGCCATGTGACCCAGCAGTTCCACTTCTACATCTTACATCAGGAGCAGAAATGAAAATATATCAACCAAAGATCACACACAGATGCTCATTGTGTTTTCACAAAGAGAGATGTAGCCAGTGGTAGCACAGACCTGTAATTCTAATTGGGAGACGAAGGCAGGAAGGTTGGAATCCAGCACTGTCCTTGGCCAAGAGTAGTGAATTTGAGGACAGCCTGGATTACATAAGACAGTTATATAAAACAAAATAAAAACAAAACAACCCTCATTTGTCTATAGAAAAATACAGTGTGAAATTGTTGTCTCTTCTTATCATTGGAAGATGTGTTCTAAGACTTGGGGTGGACACCTGAGACTGTACTTAATACTGAATTTTATAAATAGTGCACTCTTCCTGTACGTAATTGATGAAAAGTTTTGACTAAAAAACTGAGCTCAAGTCAAGGCAGAGAGAGCATGGCTGACTTGCAGAGGACCTTGGTTCAGTTCCCAGCACATACTGTGACTCACAGCCTGTAATTCCCACTCACTCCAGGGGATCTGACACTCCTTTCTGACTGCCAAGGACACCAGGCACTCATGTGGCATACATATATACAAACAGGCAAGCACTCACAATACACATAAAATAAAATAAAGCCATAAGAGAATAATAGCTAACAATAAAACATGACAGTTGTAGCAATATACTATAGAAAAGGGTAAGCGTCAATTACCTATTTTTAAGTTTTTGTGCATAATACTTTTGGTCTGAGGTTGACAGCAGGCAAAGTGAATTCATGGGTAAGGGGAACCTACTACATACCCCTCCAGTATCAAGTATGATTTGTTTATTTGTTTTGTCTTGTTTTAAAATCGAAGAGTTATAGTGTACTGACTCCTGCTGCACCATAGATGTAACTTGACAGCATTATCTCTGATCGTACCTGGTAGAAGATGTTTGGGGAAGTAGTGAGAGGTCATCCTGGGCTTGGAAAGGAAGGGGAAGAAAGTTCTGATGGGTATGGAGGGTTCTTCTCGGGCAGTGTCACAAGTTAGAGTATGCTAGATGTGGAGCTTCAGAAGCAACAAAGCTCATAGAATGTACAGTTTAACTGGGGGAATAGATGTAAGGGAGCAGAGACAGGACAAAGTTTGTGTATTTTATGTGTTGAGACCAACTTCCCTTTGTTATTGGTGTCTAGAGAGGCAATAGGGTATATGAAGGAAGGTGAAGAAGAGAAGACCAAGACCTATAATGCCTTGATCTGGACGGATAAAGCCATACAGAAGGAAGACATTGGATTCCTAAATGACCTAAAGGTGCTTTGCCTGAAGCTCTTTATTTGTTTAATTTCTCTTCTCCATATTAAAATGTCCATTGTCTTCTAGTTTATTACCAGCAAGTCGTAGCGCCTGGGCTTTGGGGTCTGTGATCTGTTTTCAAATCCCACCTTTTCAGTTCATGGGCAGAATGATCAGATGCTTGTCTAACTCTTTGGAGAAGCAGTGTTTTGATGGTGCTGATGGTGCACACCTTTAATCCCAGTACTCTAGAGGAGGCAGACTTCTGAGTTCAAGGCTAGCCTGGTCTACTGAATGAGTTCCATGAGAGCCAGGGCTACACAGAAAAACCCTGTCTTAAAAAAAAAGAAGGAGGAGTAAGAGGAAGAAGCAGCAGCCATGTTGCTGACTCTGAAGAAGGACTCATGGGGTCAAACCCTGGATCTGCATTAAATAGTTGTGCAACTCTGGACAGATCTCCTTAGCCTCTATGTTTTATCTGTGAAATTAGGTTAGAAAACCTAAATTGGTCCAGTTGTACAAAGTATTTCAAATGGTACCAACCACATAGTAAATACTCGGGGTACTAGTATATTTGGTTATCTGTAAAAAATAAATTTAAAATAAAATGTATCTAATAGAATTGATATGAAAATTACATATATAGACGAATACAATGTAATAATTATATGAAGCACATGTATTTTATGAGCATGTCACTGTAAAGGACCTGCTTGTTCTATTGAATAGTTCTTGTCTCTTTCCTGTAAGGACAGTCACAGTGGATAGGAGCACCTTCTGTGCCAATTTGAGGTCTGAGTCTGGATCTCAGCCCCATGCTAAAACTAGGCTTGACCTTGTGTGCCTTAACCCCAAAGCTGTGGGGGCAGAGATGGGAGGCTATAGTGACAGCAGAACACCCATGGTTCTTCTATCTTATTCATATGCAAGAATTGAGTGAGCATAAATGATTACAAAAGTAGATATAAGTTATCTGTATAATGGAGTTTTACCACCCAGATCTTTCAAATTATCTACTCAGAAGTTCAAGGCAAGAGAGCCACGAGTGTGAGGCCAGCCTGAGAAATATAGCAAAACCCTATCTCAAAGAACCAATTATTTAAAGTGATACTTGTTCACATAGGGAAAATGTTATCCTAAGTGCTAAGGGGAAAGCTGTAAGAATAACTAGAGGGTAATGCTTTGTGATTTCAGCACATCCAAATATGCTGTGTGCACACATAGATATGTGTGGCTATGTAGAAAACAATGGGGCAAAAGTCTTCATAAATAAGATTTATACCTAGTTATGAAAAGTATAGTACTTAATAGATTTTAAAAAACGGGTAAAGGATCTGAATAGGCAGTTGAAAAGGAACAATTCCAAATGGCCAACAATCATTTAGAATGCTATTTCTCCTCCAGGACAAAGTAATATATGACATTACTTTATTCCCTTACGCCAGTAAATCAGATGGTGGGTCTAGTAGAGGGGAGCTGAAGACTTGGAAGGCGGTGTGATGAGGTACGGGAAAAGCAGTGCTGCGCATGACTCTATGGCCGTCCTCGCAGGACACGAAAGGAGGTTTCCTGACTGTTCACATTGGTGAAATCAGTGTCAAAACAGGAAAGAATGACGTTAGCAGGCTGCAGTGGCACAGTACATAAAGGGTGGGAGTTCTGGACAAGCCTGGCCTAGGTAGTAAGAATAAGCAAACAAACAAACTTTGAATGAGCTAGTGGTAGAGTGAATAAGCATCTTGTAGCTATTAAAAATAAAACCAGAAGCAGGGTGTGATTTCACTTAATCTGGGTTAGTGTGTGTCTACACATCAAAAAATGCTGGAGTAGACATAGTGTCTGAGTGTGACTCAGGAGACAAGCTAAGTGGCAGGTGTCGTTTGTACCGAGACACCTGTCACCTCTACAGGCTTTGTGCTTTCTTGCCTAGAGCCTTCAGGAGAGGAGTTTGGGTTCTGTTTTGCTTCAGTTGAGATAGGTTATCATGTAGCCCAGACTGACCTCAAACTCACTGTGTAGCCAAGGATGATGTTGAACTTCTGATCTTCTTACATCCACGTCCTGAGGCTGGGTTACAGGATTGAACACAGGGACATCATGCTTACTATGCAGACAGTGAACCCAGTGAGCCACATCTCCAGCCCCAGATCAGTAGATATAATACAGACTACCTTTAAGAATACAGACACATTTGTGGACTTTGTAAAATCATACATTCTTTTATAGATGTATAAATCAGCTGGATATAATGGTACATGTCTTTAATCCTAGCACTCAGAGAGCAGAGGCAGATAGATCTCCAAGACAGATCTCTGAATTCAAGGCCAGTCTAGTCTATACACCAAAAATGTCATTTAGAATACTGTTAAAAAAGAAATTTATAGAAAACAAGTTTGGGGGCTGGCATTGAGGCTCAGTGAAAAACAAATCCATTAAAAATAGATTCAAGGTAGCTTAGTGACATGGTGCTTGCCTAGTGCAAGGCCCTGGGTTTGATTCCCAGCACTGCAAAAATAAAACAAAAAAAAGCATAGTTTGGGGGTTACCGTAGATGTAACTAAAAAGTAACATAGAAAGGTGACACATAGGACACAGGAAGTGGTGAGAGACCACTCCCAGACACACTGCTGAGCCTGATTGGTTTCTAGTAACACTGCTACAGTCTACAAAATTCCCATTGAGGTGATTAAAGCTGAGTTACTTCTCTGTTCTGAGAAAAAGGCTGGCACTTGCTGCCTCTTTTTATTTAAAGGACTGCCTCCTTCTAAGTGTGTGTTTCTGAAAACTCAGCAGTGTGTGATAACAGTAGAGAGCTCAGAGTGGGTATAATGGTTTCCTTTTGTGGTCTGAAAAGCAGACCAAAAGGGATGCATGAGCATGTGTACTCATGAGTGTTGTGTTAATGGCCTGGATTGGCTCATAGTCAGTCCTGGCAGTCAAGTAACAGAAGCTGTGGTAAGAGTTCTCATTAGATTGTTGTTTAAATTTGTTTACTATTTATTCATTTCTTTGTTATCCCTTCTTTCCCTCCCTCCCTCCCCTTTCTTTTTCCACACAGTTTTACCATGTAGCTCTGGCTGCCCTCAAACTCATTCTATAGATCATGCTGACCTCAAACTTACAGAGACCCACCTGCCTCTGCCTTCCGAATGCTGAATTTAAAGGCCTGTGCCACTATGCCAGGCCATAGTTGCTAATTTAAAGGCTGTCTGTTTCTGCTCTCTGAGTCTTTATATCCATCATTATAACTCTTCGTCACAGTTCATTCTTGAAAATATTTGTCTTTTTTTTTTTTTTTTGGCTAGAGAAAAGCCAAGCCCCATAGAGACAGTTCATTTCATAAGAATCATAGAATCATAAAAATCGCAGCAGGGAGGACTGTTGATTCCTGCTCTTGAAGTATGGTCTTTGTCGGAACTTGTTCTTTATCCTTGGTGTCTGGAAGGGAGTGCAGGCTGAAGCTCTTTCTCTTTAGCAGGGCATGGCTACTTACTCATCATGCAAATTAGGAGGAGCTGTTCCAGCAGTAGACATCAGAGAAATCAGAGTTCTTAAGAACCAATTTGTCTGCTTTGTCTAAAATCTGTTTTTCAAATTTTGAAGTAGTTGACTTTTTATAGTATTAATCCCTGTTATTTAATTTATGTCACCTAACATGGAGAAATCTCTAATTTGATGTAATTATAAGAAAAAGCAGCCTGTATCACTGAAAAAAAATGTGAATTATTAAGATAAATGTAAATACTTTTGTAAAGGCGAGCTAAAAAAATACTGAAAGACGTTATTTATAATCACCATATGGAAGCATCTTGCCAAACACTGATGCACCTTTTCCAGACACAGTCTGTTGTACAACAAACCCTAAAATAGGTGCGTACTGTTCTATAAAATGTGTACACTTCCCACATGCACAAGTGACATCTAGGTCCTTCCTTCTTCCTGCCTCAAGTCCTCACTTTTATGTCAGTTACTTTGTGGCATTAGAAAACAAAAGTAGCAATGCTGTCTTCTAGCAAAGTCCTGTGCCAGAATCCTGACTGGGAGAAGAGCCTTATGGGAAGGGTGGTAGTATTCAGAAAATGAGAAGTCTCGCTGAGGTAGAGCCTAAGAATATACAGCCGGCTCTGTATTATCACATTCCGTCCTACTCCGACAGTGGAGACTAATGTGTGACCCCTGGGTGGCTCTCTGACTGCATCATACCCTCCTCCAGGACTTAAAGATTGACCAGAAAACACCTCTCCGGGTCCTTCACCGAAGGCCTTTGGCTGTGAGAACTCGGGCCATTCACTCTATGGAGACACACTACCTGGATGAGCATCATTTTCGCCTGAATTTGAAGACCCAAGCTGGAACGTATCCTTCTGCCTCTGTATTGCAGAGCCCTAACCGGAATGGGATGAGAGTAGCTAATGCTGCCCAGACAACAGGTTCAGTTGATCTAGGAGACACTTACTTGTCAGAGATGTGTTCTTGTGTATCCCAGGTCTCATGTGCTCCAGGCTGGCCTTGAACTCCTGATCCTCCTGCTGGGCTTACAGGCCTGTACTACCTCAAGTGGTCTGAGATATTTTGGGCAGGATTTGAGTGCATTCATTCAGTACTTTGGGAGTGGAATTAAAACTTCTTTGTTTGAAGTCTGTTTTCCCATTTGGCTTTCAGAACAGTGTTTTAAACCATGAAGTATCCATCAGTTCATTAGTTCTATGCCAACTTTAAAATTTACAGCTCTGTTACAGTGTCTAACCCATTGTTTAGCATATAATGGTCTCAGAAAGCTCTTTGAATTCATTCATTTGCTGTCTTTACACATTTTACAAGTCACGTGTTCATAACCCTATTTGATCTTCTTTCAACTGTTTGACCAACTGATTAAACACAGGTGATAGATGGAAACTGCTGTTTTACTGTCTTTAAAATTTGAGCAAAGCACTCACTCAGGCAGGCATGTCATTAACAGGTATGTAGTTCTCTGTGTCTGCCTCCCAGATGGTAGGAATACAGGCACATGCTCTGGGGCCTTTTGACATATTGATCGGAACTTCCTTGCAGGCCCGTGTGAAAACCAAAACCCAAACCTCTCTAAAGTGGGAGGTGTGGAGGGCTAGTCACCAAATGAGACTGTCACCATATTGCTGTCATTGAGGTGCTATGTCTTTCCCTCCTTTGTGCCACTCTCCAGGGTGTAGGCTGTCTACTCCAAAAGCCTTGAGTCAGGGTGATGTCCTGAGACGCTAGTGGGCAGCTTGTCTCATCCTTATTGTTTGGAGCACATTGGCTATTGTAGATGGAATTCAAAGGACTCACAAGTGTTAAAATTTATTTTGACTTTGGTATTGTGGATTAATCCCGGAGCTGATACATTCTTAGTATATATCCTACCACTGCACTGACCTACACTGCCTGAGTCTAAAAACAAAACTATTCTCATCTTTAATTTTACATGCCAAGAAGAAATTCTTTGTTTTTTGGAAAAGCTAACACCTTTTAGAAACAGCTACATATATGTAGTTAATATGTTAGCCAATACAAATTGGTAAACTATAGATACCACCTGGTTCTCATGTCCTTTATGTACTCAGTTCATTTTGTGCTGTCCCAGTCACATGTGGATCAGCACCCGAGCCACGCCCATTACTCTTCTGGGCCCTTAGAAAAGGAGTGGCGGTTGAAGAGAAATTACTAATTTTGGGGAAAGAAGAGCTACTAGATTCTTGCATGTCTTCTTTGGTTCGAAACATGACGTGAGGAAGGAGGTGAAAACACTTGTTGCTTCTTAGCTAGTGCTTGACAAGTTCATTTTTCTGTACAAACGCCATTAGCTACTTCCACTGAATTCTGCTTCTACTAATACAGTGTTTTTGTTATTGTTTCTTAGTGAACATTGGGGAAGATGTGTAATTTTCAGATAACATCAGGGCTACAGTAGAGTGCTGTGGAATGCTAATCTTATTAAGAACACATTCCAGATTTAACCATTGTCTTCAAAAACATAAAGACCTATGAAGAGTCTACAACCTTGCTAAAACCAAGCCCTGAAAGAATTTAGTCAGGTGTGGAGTCCTGTCATGCAGGATTGCTTCTGTCCAAGGCCAGGTTGAGGTACATAGCAAAACACTTAGAAGCATATACACAGAAAGAAACAAAGAGCAAAAAATACAAACAAGCAAAAATCCACCTTAATTCTTTTGCTTGTAAGTGCCTTTAGCTGCAGCCTTGAGGTAGGGATCCTACTCCCTTTTCTGACCTCTAACATCACCCATCATGCATCTTTAAGTAATAAGTATTAAATTTATTTTTCAAAAAGACTAAGTACTTTAATTCTCCCTTCTAATGTGTTACAAGGAGCCCCATTGTTGAGGTCACTTTCTCTGTATGGTCCTCTGGAAACTTAACCATTTGATAGATGTCAGTTGTCATTATTGAAAAATAGGACCAGATATCAAAATAGAAATGGCAACCAAAAAGGGGGATTATAAAGAAAAGCATTGGGTTGGGCATGGTGGCACAGATTCTGCCTCAAAAAAACAAAAAACAAACAAACAAACAAAAGGCATTGAACTATATAGCTGATTTAATGTATACCTGAACCTAGCATTTTGAGAAGAGCTAATAAAAAACCCAAAGCTGGGGTGGGAGGCACTGAAGGTTTCCAGTTTCCAAACTTGAAGGGTGATCCAGGTCAAATTCATATAGCCTGGACTACATGGTGCCCTGTATGAAACAAAGCAAAGCTGATTCAGGCCTCTGGTGAAGTTGCTGTAAGCAGAAGCCCTGGTTACTATTCTGCCATCCAGGCTGGTGGCATCAGTCTATTTTCTGAGATGCACATTTCAAGTTTGAGTTTAGAAATAGCATTTCTTTTGTAACATTTTTTATTTTATTTTTCCCTTCCACTTGTCAAAGTAGCTGGTATTGCATGATCTTTTCCTTAAACAGACCCAGTTACATTAAAGAATTTGTACATGGAGACTTTGGGAGAACCAAGCCCAACATTGGCTCCCTGATGAATATGACTGCAGACATTCTTGAGCTAGATGTGGAGGTAAAGTATTTTATGGGAGCATGCACATCTGCAAACCAAATTCAGCCAGATTGGGTCTTTTGACACTGAACCAAATAAGCACTGTCTGTCTCCATGGGTATTTCTTATATGAGGGTCTTTATTTTTTGAGCTTTATTTTCTCTTATATGTATGAGTATTTTGTCTGCGTGTATGTCTGTACATCCCATGTGTATCTGATGCTCCTGGAGTTGAGAAGAGGGTATTGAGTCCCCTGGAATCAGAGTTACAGATGACTGTGAGCTACCAGGTGGGTGCTGGGAGTGGAGCCTAGGACCTCTGGAAGAGCAGCTGGTACTCTTAGACACCCAGCATCTCTCCAGCCCTCTACAGGTTATTTGACAATAGTAAACCTCACAGTAGTTTTGTAGAACAGGGAAGAATTATTTTGTAATGACTTTAAACAAACAACAAGCCAGGATCCATTTGTGATCAATTTACTAATTGGTATCAGTTACTCTCATTTACTAATTTACCTATGGCTTCAGATTAAACCCTTAAAGAAAACAAGAAAATAAACTTTAACTTCCTTGTGCATCCTTCTGAATCCTAGGTTTGTGTTTTATTAAGGAATTTTAGAGTTGGGCATGGGGATGCACACTTTTGATCCTAGCATTTGAGAAGCAGAGGCTGTTGATCTCTGAGCTCAAGGTCATCCTGGTCTACAGCCAGGGCAATATGGAGATACCCTTTATCAAAAGGGGAGTGATGGTGGATTTTAGCTCATCTCAGTAATGGTCGTTGCTGCAAAAGCACAGTGATTCTGTCAGGCCTGGTATCCACCTGGCAGAAGTGAAAACAGCTCTCGTTTCATGTTCTGTGGCATGGGCACTCTGTGCACATGCATGTTAAAGGGGAGTTAAGGTCACTTGCTCCAGAGCATACACTCACAATGAGTAGGAAGTTATCTAAAGTAAATTGGATTTCTCAAGCCCGGCATAGTGGTACACCCTGTAATCCCAGCACTCAGGAGGCAGAGGCAAAAAAAGTCTAAGTGTGGGCCCAGTGAGGCCCTGACTCTAAACAAACCCAATGAAGCAGGTAGTGATCATCCTAGGATCCCTAAGACATTTCAGAGGTAAGAGTCCTGTGGTGTGCTGCTCTGCCCTAGTATCAGTTGAAACAGGGTTAAGTTCTAAAGAAGGGCTCTTCCAGGCTGTGATGTCACAGATTGTGCTGCTCTAATCAGGACCATCTGATTAGAAGTTGAACTCCTGCCCTACTCCACTGAGAACCGTAGAAGAGGCTAGCATTGCCCAGTGAGAGCAGCCATGGCAGTGACACAGTCATTAGATTGTACATGGATCACTGTCCAGATTGAAGGAGCTTAATGAGGCCCTTGTAAGGAGACAACTTAGTGTCACAGAAAATGCCAACCACATTCACTTTAAAGAAAAAAAGGTTATTCAGTATCAAATGGTCAGCCCTGGGAACATACGTACAAATAGCATTACAGAGACTGAGCAGGTTGTATTTAGGAATGTGTGTGTTGGTGTATATAACAACAGTTAATGACAAAAAAAGATCATGAGTTTGAAAATGAGCAAAGAAAGATACTGGGGAGGATTTGGAGGGAGGAAAAGGAGAAAATGATGCAATCATATTATAATCTCAAATGACTGAAAACATTTTCTTGTAGAATGCTAGGTGAGATTCTACACTGAGCCAGCATTAGCCCCCGATCAGTTTTCAGCCTTGTCAAGTAGGACCTTCTAAAGAGCTACTGACCTCTGCACACTTGGTTGTGATTCTTTGTGTCATTCTTAGTTTGAGAAACTACTGTTAACTTAAGTATGCTTATTTGGTACATGGCTACATGTAAAGCGCACATGTTGGGATTTATAAAAACTGCAGTATATACTTGGGCAATAGTTACTTGGGTTTTCTGTTATTTAGGGAATCTGGGGTGTGAAGTGACTGTGGGCTGACAAGCGTACTAGCTCCACTGTGACACTTCAAGCTTTGGATGGGGTTGTATATTTTTTGTTGTTGTTGTTGTTATAGGTTTTTTTGGTTTTGTTTATTTATTTGTTTTGAAACAGGGTTGCTTTATGTAGCCCTGGCTGCCCTGGAACTTGCTCTGTAGACAAGACTGGGCTTGAACTCACTGAGATCCACCTGCCTCTGCCTCCTAAGTGCTGGGATTAAAGGCATGTGCCATCATTGCCCTGCATCACAGGCATGCTTGGAACTTGCTTTGTGCCTCAGAGTAGTGATCTCAATCTCCTGGCTGCTGAGATCACAGATGCACAGCACTACACTTACATAAGCTTTTTCTTAAGGTAGGTCCTACCTAGAAGCCTAGGTAAAGTATGTTTTGGTATGTCTGGAATGTGACTGTGGAGCTGGAATAGAGTGCTTACTGTGATTTTAATCTGGAAGAACAAAGGGTAAGTAGCAGTAGACACTAATTGGATTTCATTTATAACAGGTAGGCTGTGAACTCTTGGTCTTTCTGCCTCTTCCTCTGAAGTGCTAAGATTATAGGCATGTTTCATGACACCTAGTTTAAAATAAAGAAATAAAAATTTTGAAATAAGAAAAGTTGCTTTTTTAGTTTCAGTGATGTTCTGTATTCATTTGCTTCAAATTTAGTTCCAGTCAGCTTGAGCCGTGAGCCTTTTGACACTCCCTTGACCACACCTAATGACATCATTCCTTAGTTTAAGTGAGTACAGTGTGGCATTTGCTCAGTGATGCAGTCACCTAATGACACATTTTTCAGGATGTATTTCCACCATTAAGTGATATATAACTATATATTGTATTCTGTTAAATATAAGATGATAGGATAAGCTGGGCAGTGTTGGTGTATGCCTTTGATCTCAGCACTTGGGAGGCAGAGGCAAGCAGATCTCAGTGAGTTTGAGGCCAGCCTGGTCTACCGAGCAAGTTCCAGGACAGCCTGAGCTACACCAAGAAACCCTGTCTTGAACCCCCGCCTCCCCCCCCAAAAAATTAAGATGGTAGAATGAGAAAAAATAGTGTGGTTACCCAAATTTGACCCAAATTTAAATTTGTTTATGCTTTGTTTATAACTAACATTATGATTTTTCAGTTTCCTCTCTCAGGAGTCAGGAGGTATGGTAGTAATTGTGTGTCCATTAGTTCAAAAATGGGCCTTCAGAGCTGCTGCTCGTTCAGAATGTCATTTCTCTTGCCTTACAGTAGAACTGTCCCCAGAAGAGCTTGCTAGAATTTCTGTTTAACCACTTGTCTTCTTTCTTTTAGTCTGTAGATGTTGACTGGCCACCTGCTGTGGATGACTAGCTCTCACATTTGAACACAAAGGGCTTCCCTGACATCATGTGGACAACCAGGCAGGGTATCCTGGAAAATGACTTACCCACCACAGCGCTGTCTTCAAAATGACTTGGATCATGTTGATCTGTCCCTAAAGTTCACTGTAACATCTCAGGATCTCTATGTATGCATATTTTGTATTCTGTTGTTCTGAGGATGTCTTTCCTCTTTTCCTGTTTCATGGCCACAAAACCGAAATAAGAATAGTCCAGCCGTTTTCTTTTTTAATTCTGTCACTTAGAGAAGTGTGCAGTGGGAGACACTGTTAAGAGGAGCTGACTTCTTCCAGAGAGATCTACAGGAGACATGATACCTTTAGAAGAATGTGCTAAAGTTTTCAGATGATCTGAATAAAAGATACAACTAGACTCTCATATCAGAGTGTCCTGTGGTATTCTAATATGTCAAATGAACATTGTTATTAATATTTCAGTTATCCTGAAGCTGGTATCAATGGAAGTTCTTTAAGGTGTGATCTGTCTTCAGTTCTAATGACAATCTAAATTTGCCGGCACTTGGCTCCTGCAGAAGTTGGTGACAGTGCTGGAGTGCTGCCTCTAGAGCCAGAGTTCTCAACCTGTGGGTCTCAGTCTCGTAGGGTTGCCTGTCAGATATTTACATTACAACTCAGAATGGTAGCAAGTTAAACTCACAAAGTAGCAATGCAGTAATGTTATGGTTGAGTCACCACAACATGAGGAACTGTATTAAAGGGTCACAGCATAAGGTTGAGAACCTAGACACTTCTACATCCTTTAAAGTGAAACAGGTGCCTTCAATAAATTCTGGTTACAAGTTCAAACATTTGAGATTGCTAAACAAATACAAATGTTACAGTGTTTCAACTATTTTCTAACTTCAAACATTTTAATAAGATATATTTAATGTATATAATTTTATAAACAAAGAAACAAAGTTAAATTAAGATTTCAGTTACTCCTGTTAACTAGGTTAACTGGAGTTGTCTCCAGGGTCCTTTCTACAAACTCCCGTTGTGAGCACCTGTTGCCCCTGTGGGTGACAGTGCCCTCAGGGATATTAGATGCACAATGCCAGGAGATTGCCTTCTGGGATTTGGACCCAAAGTAGCTCCCCAAGAATGGCTAATGTAAGTCTTATCTGGTTTCACTCAATTATTTGCAATGAGTGGTGTGGCATGCTGAAGAGAAACATTAAACATATTGAATCAGAAGAAGATGAATTAATCATTAAAAATTCTAGAAGGGGAAGCTCAGTAAAATTTAGATTTAAGTATAATTTTAATCATCTGGCACAACTTTTTGATCCTTATATATTTTTTGATGCATTGATATGAACAGCATTTGATTATTCATGTTTCTCTGCACTAAATTCACAGATCCTTAAGATGTATTTTAGTCTGAGGGTCATTCTGCAGCTGGGGCCATATAGATCTGAGTGTCCTGTGTTGCCACAGGGTGCCATGGTGATGTCTGGGCCCATAGCTGCAGCCAAGGGCCATTTATGGGTCTGTAGCCATACTTCAGGCAGCCAGTGTCTGTGTTGATGTCCATGGCTCCTGATGCCATCAAAGGCCATGCTGCTGCTGGGGCCATGCCATCTGGGCCTGGGCTGCTGCAGAGGACCATGTCTGGGTCCATAGCTACCATAATTGGGTCCATGTTGAGGTCCATGGTCTATGTGGCCACCGAAGGCCACATAGATGAATGCCTGGGTCTAGGCCACAACCCGTGGCCATATTGGTGTCTGAGGGCTATAGTGCTTCTGGAATTACATTGATTTGGTTGGCCATGTTGCCACCTGGGGCAATGGTGATGTCTGGGCCCCAGCTGCTGCATCTGGAGTCTATGATGGTGTCCATGGCCTGTGTTACCATGGGGCCCATAAAAACCATGTGTGTTGAAATCCAAGGACCATGCTGAGCTGACTTTGCCCTTCACTGACTCTGGAATAGGTGGCCCTAACTCCCTTGCTGTACATTACAGCAGGAGAGCTGGTCCTGCCCTTCATGAGAGAGCTCCCTGCCCCCACACTATGAAGAGATGGTCTCATCCCTCACCACTGGTATGAGAGAGCTGTCATCAATGGCATGGGTACAGAAGAACTTGCTCCATTCTCGCCTGAGATATTTAGTCCCAGTGGCCTATACTGACCGGCTCAGTCACCACCCAGGCCCTCATCCTGGCCTTGGATTGT
Organism: Phyllotis vaccarum; assembly: GCA_033318265.1. Classification (NCBI taxonomy): domain Eukaryota; kingdom Metazoa; phylum Chordata; class Mammalia; order Rodentia; family Cricetidae; genus Phyllotis; species Phyllotis vaccarum. Next base: position 61,510,505 of record JARWLC010000015.1, on the reverse strand, counting down.
CCTACTATAAACATCTACTCCATTTATGACTTGCTGGAGTATGTGAAGGGACTGGTCCTGTGGAACGATAACCATAGGATCCTCCTGAGTCTGGGCAACAGCAGGTTATCAGAGTTAAGTTTCCATTAAGGTCAGTGATGATGGTGTAATAGAAACCAGAGGCCTTGAACCAGACCATGACTCCCTGCAACGAACATTTGTGGACGGGGCTGATGGACAGAAGGGTAGACTGATGCTGCAGCTCCCAGAGCCACCAGAACCACTGAAGAGGTGTTGAAAAGATTTTTAAATTTTGTTTTATTTAATTAATTTGGGGGTTGCCAAAGGACTGAGGGTCAGATGAATTGCTGTTTTGAGAGAGGAAGCTGCGGGGTGAGGGAAGGATTTGAGGGACTGGGAGCTGGGCAGGACTGGGGTGCATAATAGAATAAAAATTGTTATTAAAAGGATGTATTTTAAATATTGGGAAAATGTTTTTGCTTGAGATGAAAAGGGAAACCTGCTTTAAAACCAAGTTTCATCATACGTGGAGTTTATTGTGTGAAAACTGCAAAGGTGATAACTGATTAAGAGTTAAAAGACTTCTGGTGAATAATTCTCAGCTTCTGATGAAATTTTGCTACAAAAGAAGTTTGAATAATAGGGAAAGTCCTTTATTTCTTTTAGTTCAGCTTTGAATCTCATGGACCCAAAACATGAATGCCAAGAGCTTCCAGAAACCTTTTTAAATTTTTTCCTGTTGAAGTAGCTTGCAGATGTTTATTCCAAATGTCTGTGGGACTTGGGGACACTGGGTTAGGAAGTCTTGTAGGTTATTTCCCTTGGTCACACACAGTGTCATTACCTTGGTTTCCCTTCTGTATGCTTTGTTTAAATTAGAAGCAGTGTTTGTCATTTTCAGAGTGAGCTTTTCTTCTTGCTTGCAAATATAATCTGAAGTATATTTTAGGAAAAAAGATCGACTCCCAAGGAGAAGTCAAGAAAGAAACAGGATAATGAGAATTTTCCTGGTAGGATAACTGGTTACCTTTGCAAGTTAAGTTAAATTTCCATTTCATAAGAGAAAAACAGCAGTTTCTTTTTTCTCCATGAGCTTTTTTTAAAAAAAAAATTAAATTCTTTGTCAGTTTTATACATAACTCATACACTCACACCTCCATCCTTTTTTTTTTTTATTTTTTGAAGCAGGGCCTCTCTGTGTAGCCCTGGCTGCCTGCTTGCCTCTTGCTCCTAGGTGCTGGGATTAAAGTCGTGCACCATCACACTGACAGCTCCTTCCCATCCCTAAAGAGCCCTATCCCCCATTTGTGTCTTTGTGACCCACTAAGATCACAGCCTTTGCGGGCATGGATGTGGAACATAGCAGGCTCACAAACAGCTGCAACACTTATCACAGTGCCCCTCGAGCTCAGGAAGGGATAGGTCCCCATAACCTCCTCCCTGCCCTGTGCACACAGCTGCAGGTGCCGAGTTCATGACTGCTACAGTCATACTGTTATGTCTCAGCATTCCTCCTCAGCCAGCTCATCTGTTATTTCTGTTCCTTAGGTTGTTTTAGTCCACACATGAGAATGAACTGTATGTGGTAAGCTTTGTGAGGTAGGTCGCTGGAGATAGGGTCTCATGTTACAGCTTGAACTGGACTTGAATTTATGGTTCTCCTTCCTCTGCCTCTCAGAGTGTTTGGATTGTACTCAAGGGCCACAACACCCAGCCCATATGGAAGCTTTTCTGAATTGTTTTTTAAATGGTATCCACTTACCCTGCAACTTAGGGAAGAAAGGGTGTGTGTATTTCGCTTACACTTTCATCACTGAGGAAAGTCAGGGCAGGAACTCAAGGCAGGAATTGAAGCAGAAGCCAAGGATGAACATTGTTTACTTGCTTACTCCTCGCAGCTCACTCAGTCTGCTTTCACAGAGCACCCTGGACCATAAGTTCGGTGGTAGTACTGTCCACAGCGGGCTAGGCCCTCCCACATGGATCATTAATCAAGACTGCTCTACAGAATTGCCCACAGGCCAATCCTATGGAAGCATTTTTTCAATTGAGTCTCCCTCCTCCCAGATAGCCTAGCCTGTGTCAAGCTGACATAAAAGCTAACACAGTCCCTTTTATTATGAAAAATATTTTTCATTTCAAAATAATTTCAAACTTAAAAGTACCAAGAAAAGTACAGAAGAACTTTCCCACTGAGCTGCTGAGTCAGCAACTCCTCACCATCTCAAATACATCAGTGTGTAATTCCAGGAAGACATCTTGTAAACCACAGGACGCCCACCATACCAGGAAGTTAGCACTGAAAGACTACCATTATCTAACCTGAAGGCTTGCCATTTGTCACAGGGCTTCAAGATCGAGTCATCACACTTTGTAGTCAGTGGTTATGTTGACATTCATGAAGCAGTTTGCCTGGTGCTTCCTTATTAGATTTAGGCATGTGAAAATGTTTTCTTCTTGCATCTTACCAAGTGACAGACAGTTCTCAGGTTTTCCAGTTATTGAGGGTCAGGTGTTGGTAATTGGGTAAGCTGTCTATTCAACCACACCAGCCTTAGAATTCCTCCTTTCCCTGTGTAGCCAGTGCGGTGTACATAGCCCGAACCCTCGCTCATCAGATCCACTGAAGATCTCCACCTCACTCACTACTGATTGCTGAATTCTGTCATTTTCATTTTCATTTGATTGACATCCTGCTAAAAGTCAGGACCTTTCCTTCTCTCTCCTTTTCTCATTTGCTGCATCATTGTGGGCTGTAGCCTTGGTTTTATTTTGGGGGGTATTGGGGATTGAACAAAGCATTTTGTCACCACACACCCCACTCATAGATTCCCATTTTATTCAATGAAGTAAATTGTTACTAATATTATTTTTACTTCTAAGTATTGGTCTGAGCAGTGGGAACTCAAGCTTTGTTTGAGTATATTCTTACTATAAAACAAAAATATGCCATGCTCATCTTTGTATTTCTTCTGCACTCGCCATGAAATAGTTTCTCTAAGAAGATCTGGTCCCCTTTGTGGAAAATGGTATTTTCTAGAATAAATTTCTTACTACATTTATTTATTATGTGTCCATGCATGCTACATCATATATGTGGAGGTCAGGTTCATTTATGGGAGTCAGTTCAGTTCTTGCCTACCATGTGGATCCTGGGGATTGAACTTGAATTGTTAGGCTTGACCAAAAGTGTCTTTATTCACTCAACTATTTCATCTTCCCAAAAGTGTTAAAAAAAATTTTTTTTTAGACAATGTCTCATGTAGCCCAGGCTGGCACTGAACTTACTATGTAGCCAAAGATGATCTTGAACGTCTCTTCCAAAATCAAGAACTTGGATTATAGGTGTATGTCCTGCCTGCTTTACGTGATTCTGGAGAGCAGGGTCCCATATAGAGTAGAGAAGCAATTGAGCTGTTCCAAAGCTGACTCACAGAACACATAACATCTAAAAATTCTACCTACATACATTAAAAGCTATGGTTATAATGTCAGTATTTCCAATGCCTGCCCTCAATTTCTGCTTTTCAAAATTCTTGGTTTTCTGCTCTGATGGTAAGCCTTAGCCTCAACACATTCAACATGCATAAAACCCTTAAAATTAACCATCCTATGGCTACCTTGTTCCAGATCACTACAATCTCATTACCCATAGATGTTCAATAAAATCTGAACAGACTGATAAGGGAATAAAAGTAACAAAAGTCTCAAGAGAAAAAAACCCTAGAACCTGATGGTTTCACTGCTACCAAGCATTTAAAGAACTGATAGCAATCTCCAACTCTTCTAAGCAGAGGAAATGCCTTCAAACGTTGGTGGCAAGATCCAACAAAGGCATTGCTAAGAGAAAACTCAGGCCGGTGTCCCTTATGAATATACATGAAAAAAATTAAGATCCTGGTAAGAAAAATTTAACAGCATACTCAAAAGATACGTTGCTATGACCATGTGGGATTACCCCAAGGACTCAAGAATGGTTCACGATGACAAAAGCAATTGGAATTCCAATGTTTTTTTATATAGCTGAACTATTCTCAGCTATGTATGGAACCATTAGAGATATCAAAGTGAGTGCTAGTCAAAAGAACAATGTTAGAGAGGGACCGGTGTCTCAGCCTAAAATCCTAGGACTCTGATGGCAAGAATGGGAAGATCACGAAATTTTTGAGGCATATAGCAAGATCCAGGCTAGCCTGGGCTATACAATAAGGCTTCGTTTCAAAATAATAAAGGTCAAGGACTGGGCATGTAGCTCATTTGCCAGAATGCTTGTTTAGCATGCATGAGTCCCTGGGTTCCATGCTCAGTCCCTGATAGAATAGTGGTATATGCCTGAACCTCCAGCACATGTAAGATAAAAGAAGAATCAAAAGTTCAAGGTCATCCTCAGTGACAGGAAATTTGAAGCCAGCCTGACTACAATACTTGATTTCAAACTGTTAACTAAAAAAAATGCAGTATTCAAAATAGTAGGCATTTGCCCAAGTGTACCCACACATGCCAGCCCAGAAAGAAGTTCATGCATTTACATTCAGCTTGTTTCTAACAGAAGTGTCAAGGACACACAATGAAAGGGGAAAGAACAGTAAAAGGTGTTGGGAGCAAGGCCTACCTCAACGAGTTCTTTAAGTCACACATATGTAAAGGTCACCTAAAAATCACCTCAGATTTTCAAGGCTAAAAGTAAAACTCCAGGAAAAAATATGGGAGGAAACAAGCAGCCCGACTACGGTCTAGGCAATTGTGTCTTTGTATTTGCCTCCAAAAGCAAAAACAGAAAAATCTAATTGCTAAACAAAAAAAGCTTCTTTGGAACAGCAAAGGAAAGAATAAAGTGGAGAGACAACCACTTTATGGTTGGAAGAAAATATCTGAAAATATACATCTGATAGCAGGTTGATATCCAAAACAAATCCAATAGCAACCCCCCCCCCAAAAAAAACCCAGGATGCACTGGTGTGGCGACACGCCTTTAACCCCAGTACTTTTAACAGCTGAGTTACAGGCCAACCTGATCTACTTAGCAAGTAATAAGACCATGTGTCAAAAAAAGTGGATGTAGTTGGTAAAATGGACCAACAACCATTAAATATGTTCTCAAAGAAAAAGGGCCAAAAAGCCTATAAAAAAGAAAACCCAATTAATCAGGGAAACAAAAATTAAAATGTGATACCACTTTATACCTATTAGAATGGTTGTTATGGAAAGGAGAGAAGTCAAGGGCTGAAGAGCTTGCTCAGCAGTTAAGTATACTTGCTGATTTTGCAGAGGACCCAAGTCGAGTTCCCACCATCCTTGTCAGATGGGTCACAACCACCTGTAACTTTGGCCTCTTGGAATCCAGTGCCCTCTTCTGGCCTCCTAGAGCATTTTCTCTCTCTCTCTCTCTCTCTCTCTCTCTCTCTCTCTCTCTCTCTCTCTCTCTCTCTCTCTCTCTCTCTCTCTCTCACACACACACACACACAATGACAAGTGCTGGTAAGAACATAGAGTATGGAGAAACTGCATTGTTGGTGAGAATGTATATTGATTCTGCTGTTAGGAGAGTTCCTCAGAAAACCAGAACAATTGTGTGACCTAGAATCCCATTGCTGGGTTTATCTGTCTACATTCCCAAGGAAAAGAAAGCAGTATATTGATATCTACATTCATATTATAAAAATTACTTACTGGCAATTGAGGCCACACCCATCCAAGGTCCTCCAGACCCCAACTATGCCTCTAGGTCTCCCTCAAATATGCCTTAACCACACATTCCCATGTCACATAATTATTTACAATAACTAAGACAAAAAGTCAATCTGAGTGTCCATCAATGGATGAGTATATAAAGAAAATACAGTACAAATATATGAGACAGTAGTCAGCCATTTGAAAAGGAAATCCTATCATTTGTAAGAATGTAGATAAACCTGGAATAAAATATGTGTAACACAGAAAGACAAATACTGCATGATATAATTTACATACAAAATCTAAAATTGCTGAAGCCATAGCACGGGAAGGTTGGGATGCACTTGAGGCTGGACACATTTTGGGGGGTCATCTTTAAAGAAATAAAATTGGGGCTTGTGAGATGACCGTAAGGGCATCTGCCCTAAATCTGATGACCTGCGTTTGATTAATGGAACCGACATGATGGAAGGTGAGGACTAACCTCGGCAAGTTCTCCCCTGGCCTCCACATGCACTCTCATACACAAACAGATGAATAAAACATAGTAAAAATTAAACCTAAAACTCTTCATATGAGAAAAAGAATACAGCAATGCCTGATCTCAACCTCCTTCTTCTCCTCTCCCTCCTTGCCCCATGTGAGGGCACAAGGCAGCCACCTGTAAGCTGTGAAGGGAACTCTCAAAAGAGCCTATTGCCACTCTAGACTTCTGCCTTTTGGGTGGGGATGGGGGAGGGAGTAAGAAGCCAGGTGTGGTGGCTCATGTCTTTAACCCCAGTACTCAGGAGGCAGAGACAGGCTGATATCTGTGACTTTGAGGCCAGCTTGGTCTACACAGTGAGTTCCAGGACAGCCTAATCTACATAGTGAATTCCAGGACAGCCAGGGCTACATAGTGAGACCCTGTCTCAAAAATCAAAACAACAAAACGTTTGAAAAAGGTATTTCAATTGCGTCTTGAGACTACCATTTCAAAGAGTGGTTACAGATAAAAGCATGTTGTGCTGAGAACATTTTATAAATGCCTATTGTTTCTAAACAACCCAAATAACTACTCTTCATAACAAAATGTTACAAACAGTAAGCAAAGTTCATCAGTATTGTGTAAACAAATAGCAAAATTTTAGCAAACAATTTTAGAAAATGATTTATTACAACACCAAAAAATCACAATATACAAAGATATTAACAAAAGTAACACAATATATTGTATAACAAAAGGCATCCTGACATTTAAAAAAATATTTCATATTGATACAAAGCTTAACTTGTTAGGTAACAGTATCTGAGAACTTTAAAAAGTAATTTCATCAGTGCTTTGAAATTCGGTCATCATCGAGCATTTCTATTCTAAGTTTCAAATTCAGATAGCTCAGTCAGTGGTAGAGCACTTGCCTGGCATGTATGAGACCCTGGGTTCAATTCCAGTGTGATGCTCCCTTCCCCTCAAAAAAAAAAAAAAAAAAAACTTTTTAAACCATCTTGAGTGTGGGTGGCATATGCCTATAATACCAGTACTTGGGAGGGAGAGGTAGATAGTTATTAAATTCAAGGTTAAAAAAAAAAAAAAAGCAAAAGATTTCACCATTTTGTTGGGATCTATTAACCATGACCAGCAGTATTTTAAAATTCTTTGACTGATTGATTGAGGTCTCCAATGTTGCCTGGTCTGATTTTGAGTCTTACCCTCAAGCATACCTTCTGCTTCAGCCTTCCAAGTGTTAAAGCTACAATTGAATCACTATGGCTGGTTCACTAAGAGCAATGAAGTCTAGTGATGACTGAACTATTCACCTTATCCTATGTCATCGCATGGGAAGAAGTTATATTTGGTTAGAGGTCTTAGGAAGAAAATGACACAGCATGAATTTGGGATTTTACCAAAATTTACACATTTGTTAACAGCTCTAAAAATCAGTTTGTTATATTATTGTGAACTCAAAGTATTCAATGAATTTCATTTGTGACTCTTTAAAGTATCAAAAGCTTAAAAAATAAATACAACAACAACCCTGAAGTTGTTTGAGAGGCAGAAGCAGGAAGGCGTCTGTGAGTTCCCTGCCAATGAGGGCTACAACAGGATACTCTGTCTCAAAAAAAAAAGTAAACCAAAAGACCATAAGCAGTCCTAGAGCCATGCTTAGAAGATCATAGTTACTCCTTAAAAAGTTACATCTTGTCTATTGAAAAGGATTGTGGGACACAATGCACAGTACCAGCCACTGTACTATCAATCCCAACACTAGGGAGGCAGAAGCAAGCAGATGTCCGAGTTTGAGGCCAGCCTGGTCTACTGAGCGAGTTCCAGGACAGCCAGGGTGGGTTGCGCAGAGAAACCCTGTTTTGAAAACCCAAAAATAAATTAAAAATGAAAATAAAACAAGACAAAAAGACAGTGAGGACATGAGTGGGTTTTGGTATTTTTGCATGCATGGAAAAAAAATAGATAAGATTACTTTTGAGATTTGACCTTATCCACTGCTGACCTTGCACTATAAATTCTCCTGTGATGTTAAATTCAAATATTCCTGTGACTGTGTCTTAAAGGGATGGATCTGGATAAACAAAGATGTTTTCATCCCTCAACTCATGCTGGGCTTTGGAGAGTAGCACCAGCTTTTCCATACAGTGGGTACAAAAGCACTCTAGTTTCTTCTTTGCACATCCAACCTCTGAAAATAAACATGACCCCTTGCAGAGACAGCTTCATAAAAGTCAAAGCACTCCCAATTAAAAGCTCAACTTGTACAAAGAAATCAAGAATCATAAAATTTTAAAAGTAAAGCCAATAACTGATATTTCCCTCAATAAAAAACTGTACTCTTTCGAAACTTCTCCACACCTGACAATTTAGACATTAGTCTAAAGAAAAACCCATATCATAATCCCCACAAAGTATTTACTCCCCTATGATTTTTCTCTGCTGGGTATTGAGTGACTAAGAGTATTTGGATAGTAGACTAATTGAGGCCACAGAGAAACACAGCTGTTGCTTTGCTGTTTTTGACTTACACTTTTCAATTTACAGTGCTTCTTCCCATCCATTAGTTAATACAAAACCCACTCTGGCAAAGACAAGTGAAAGGTTTTTGTCTTTCTGGACACTAATCTAGGGTGCATGCTAAGTGAACTGCACTCCAGAACCTTTTTTTCCACTTTCTATTTTGAGATAGGAGCTCCCAAGGTTGCTGTTCCCTTGAACTCACTCAGCAGACTGGGCAGGCCTTGAATTTGTGATCCTTCTGTCTGAGATTATAAGACAGTAACACCATATCCATTTAGGCTAACTGACTAAAAATAGTCTCCTTTATATTTTTCCATACTGTCTGGAATCTTATGTTAAGTTTTTTGATATATCAATTTATGATTAAAGTGTAATGTGGTACAAGTGGACAGCCTGTATCACTAATTCTAAGTTTTACCATAGAAAATAACAGTTTTTTTGAGGCTGGGGAACATGCTGAAGCATATTAAGACAAATTGACAACCCAGTTACTCTAGAATTTTAATAGGGAATCAATTAGCAAAATAAAGGCTGTTAGGATAGTAAGTCAGCAGGCTCTGATAACAAGAACCAGAATAGTGGTTTGGAGGTGCTGATGAGAGCCTGGGGTTCCAAACATGGTGGTTACATAAGTAAAAATTCTTCAAACTGTACCTTAAAGTTTGTCCATGTTTGTGTGGTTGACTGTATTGTGTGATTCTTCATAACAAAAGAAACATGTCTTTGAGAACAGGAGTTGAATCTCATTCACTTCTGATTTTCTACAGAGAACATGGTACATACACTATACAATATACAGTTACAAAATGTCATATGATTTATTACATGAATGCCGGATACTGACATGTCTGTACAGGGTAAACTATCAAGGGTAGATACCTCGGGAGTACTTGATACTTAACCTGCCCACACAGAGGCAGAATTTCTACCAGATACTGTTGGTATTACGCTTTTTAAAAGAGCTGCTTTGGGTTTCAAAGGGCCTCAGGGTAGTTTTAATACTTTTGTAATTGTTGGTACAGTTCTGGTACAAACATGGGGCTGTGCTCCACTGTAAAGCTATGTACCAGTCTTTGCATATATTTTAAGAAGAGAGAGACAGCTTGCCTGAAGAGAAGTGTGTCTTTTATGAGACAGGTCATCCTGGCATTATTACTTTCCCTGCAGGGTTAAGCACCTTTCCCATTAAAAACTATGTCCTCAAATATGGTTTTATAAACAAATTTTCCTCTATAACAAATAGCTACCATTTATTCTGTACCAGTTATGCCAAAGTCTGTCAAGTGCTGGAGTCCCAGACATGCTGCTCCTCAGCAGTGGCAGCAGGGCCAAACCTTGCAGATAGCCAACTGTCAGAGGTAAATGTTAAGAGCAGAGACAGAGTGGAGTTACATACATGGAGACCCGAGGAAGAAAAGTGACACACTCCAACTACGAAGTCTAAGAGGAATAGGCTACATTAAAATGACTTGAACATATGAAAAAGATATCCACTGGATAAACAGGATGAAGCCTTTCCAGTAATGGTTAGGTCTGGTAGGCAGTTTCAAAGGACTATGTATGAACTGAGGAAGACAATCAATGATGACTCTGAGGTGTCTGCTAAACAGCTCTGCTGACAGGCATAATGCCGTTAGGATAGCAGAGTTTACATGAGCATTCCGACAACAGGACAGGAAGCTGACACTGTGGTACAGATGAGAGTACAGACAGATCCTGTCCACCACAGAAACACCCGGTCAGTAAGAACAGGCCATGGGCAGGACAGACAAGTAGATTGACAGTGATAAAGACCTGGAATTTGACAAGGGATGGGGTAAACTGATGCCATAAATGGAGAGGTGAGGAAGAGACACAGAGGTGATAAGATGGAGGCACAGCATTTTAAAGGTTAAGGTGTGGAAAGAAGGAATGTGATGTGGTAGGGTTTGTGGCACTTTGGGGGATGTTTTTAGTTTTTCTATTAAGCTCAAGAAGATATTTATTCTGTTCATACAAAGAAAGCAAGAACTAAGCGATGATATGAGGACGCTGGGAATAGGGAAAGATGATGTGCACAAGGCGAAGTTTAGGAAGGAAAGCTCATTATCTTAAAACCAGCCGAAATACAAATACAAGTAGGGAGAGAGTTGGCTAGACACACTGTAAGTTATAAAACAGGCTCTGTGATAGTAAACAGCACCAGGAAATAAAGACGCAGTTGCACCTCAGCTCAATTAGAGGAGAGCTGTGGAACAAGGTCAATGTGTGGGTAACATTTGCTGAGCTTTGTGACAGCTGTGTCTGAGTTGATCAGTGCAGCTAATACTAACGCACTACAATTAGTCTGAGCTGGGCAGAGCTCAATGTGGTGCACATTTGTAATACCAGCACTCCCGAGGTAGAAGTAGAAAGATCCGAAGGTCAAGGTTATCTTTGATTACAAAGGCAGTTTCAGGCCAGTTTGAGTGATATGAAACTGTCTCAAACAGGAGTTCAAAAGAGGTGGTCAGTTCTGGATAGATATTGGGGAAAGGCCTTCTTTGCTGCTGCACTGATAGATTTGGGAGATAAGGAATCAAGGATGACATCAAGGGTTTTGCCTTAGCAACTAGAAGTACAATATGACAGTTTCCAGAACTGGGGAGGCTGAAGAAAAAGCAAGTCTGAGGGAAAAGTTCAAAATGCAGGCTCTGCGATGTTGAGCCAAAACTTAAATGTATTTTGCTATATTTTTTTCTTTTTCCCCAAAGAAGGGTTGAATACAGGGTCTTGCAAATATTAAGCAAGCTCTACCACTGAGTCACATCTTTAGCCTTTTCTATGTTTATTTTAAGACAAAATTTCTATAAGCTGTCCAAGCTGGTGTTTACTATGTAGCCCAGGCAGACCTTGAACTTACAATATCAAGCAGGGAGATTATAGTCATGGGCCAGAACATCTAGCTAGATCCCCATAGAGAAATAGAGAGATTTTATGAGACTATGGGAATGAGCGCTTTTAATAACAAAAGGTCAAGAAAATGTCCTTTTCTTGAAAATGGTTATAAAGCTGATTTCATAAGTAACTTGGATGGTATGAGTGACTCTAAATAATATAAATCAGAAAAAAAAATCTTCCCTCTCTTGAAAGCTCACTTTAGTGTGCTTGTTCTATCCCCCCCCCCTCACTCACACCTAAAAACACGAAGAAACCCCAAGAAAACCCCTTAGGGGTCACTTTGGCCTATGGGCCTCAACAATAATAATGAGTTTATTTTCCAATGGCATAGCCATTACATGTTTTACCTTAAATCTGCTTGAAAGCAAATATCAATTCATTTAACTAATACATTAATACATTACAAAAGACATATAGCTTGTCTTGAGGAAGTATGAAAGAATTATTCTCATCAAGCACATGTACTTTAGGCATCTTTCAATGTAAGAAACAGTAAAGTTCTTTAAAGTTTCTACTTCTGAACCTTCTCTTTATATTCTATACACCTAAAGTTTTACAGTTCTCTAGATTTAAGTCCTACAACTTATATTTTAAAAAAGTCGTATGCAAAGGAATCATTCAATTGCTCACTTTGCAGAGTGTCAATACTTGAATATTGACTACTCTGAACAAAATTATGACCATTTGCATCATTTGGTAGTCCAGGGTCATTTATCAAGCCATTTTCTACACAACTGAAGTTTGATCTATCAAATGCATCTGACTGTGAAACAAAAACAGAATTAGAATTGGCGCCTGTGGACATGCTGGCAGGAGACATCTGATGTAGGTGTCTCAGGTCTCTTTGGTTTAACCTTGAATTGCATGAGGGGTTTTCAAGATTGATGCTCACAAGTCTTGAACTATCAGTGTCCTCCATGTTATCACTGTTGGCTGTCATCACATTCACAGGACGATTAGATAGCATGTTGACATCAGAAATACTATATAAGTCAGCTGGTGACATGGATGTCGTTTCCATTCTAGCTAGGTCATCAGTATAAAGGCAAGCATTAGAGGCACTTAAATTGCTCACAGACTCATCTAGGTATGGAAGGATACCTTGTGAATCAGAGGGAAGTGTTACTGCTGGGAAACTACTCCGTGTATTTGTACTGACTGAGTGTGAGGTGGGATGGGTCACTGATGACCAGTTTGTAGGTGGAGAGACCACTGAGGCTATGGCTGGTGGGAGATGTGGCAATCCACTTGAGATAGACACAGGTGAAGAATAGTAGGATTCGGCTTGACTTGAAACTCCTGAAGGCCTGGCCATCTCTGGTAAAACTGTACCATGAGAAAGCAAGTTTGATTCTGTAGAAGAAAACGGATTTTATAAACCAAGATGAAATTATGTAAAACATTATTTCTGAATTGAAATTATATAAACACACTAAAAATTTTCCAGGGAACTGACACATTTCAAATAAAAAAAAATTTAAAGCACAAAATGTATTGTATGAATTCAAAACTAAATTTAGTAACATGTAAATTGTTTTATAAACACATGAAAAATGATTTTTATAATTTATTTTGGTTTTTGTAATTTTCTTCCCATTAAATATAAAAATACAACTTCTTGACTACATAGGCACATTTTTAAAACATAGAAGATAAATATTAGAATTTCAGTTAAAAGGTAAACAACAGCCCAAAATCATGTTATAGTCTCTACTTTTAGGAAAGAAAATGGAGAGATGGAGAAGATACACATTAGGAAAAACTGAAAAATACAGTTTTTAAGACTTGATATGACCCTAATGTACTACAAAATTCCCTATCATAAAAACTGTATTTATTGTATAATTATATATTACATAAGAACTATATAAACCAGGATAAAATACCAATTTAAGGGAAGAAATAGAAAATTTGTCAAGGGCTCATAAAGTATCTTCTATGAAAGGCCAGATGGTTTTAAGATTGATGAGTGAGCAGCCTCTGTTGGAACTATTCAACTCTGTTGCTATAGTAGAAGGAAAAAATGGAGTCTAGGTCTGAGGGAACTGGGTACAACAGCAAGTGGTCAGCACGCCTGAGGCCCTACTGCAGCGCCATTTTAAAAGGGCAGTGAGAGGCACTGCAACCACAGGAGCACAGCTGTGTTCAAACGGAACTTGTTATGAGCAAATGCCCACCATTATCCACATCATTCCTTCTGTGACACAGTGCAATTAGTAAAATTACCAGCTGTGGTGGTTTGAATAGGTATGGCCCCATAGACGTGTATGTTTGAATACTTGGCCCATAGTACTATTGGCAGATGTGGTTTGGTTGGAATAGGTTTGGAAGAAGTGTGTCACTATGGAAGTGGGGCTTTGAGGTCATAGATGCTCAAACTACATCCAGTGTGACACACGGGGCTTCTGCTGCCTGTGGATCAAGAACTCTCGGCTCCTTCTCCAGCACCATGTCTGTCCACGCACGGCACCATGAAGATAATGAAATAAACCTCTGAACTGTAAGTCAGCCCCAGATAAATGTTTTCCTTTTTAAGAGTTTCAGTGGTCATGGTGTCTCTACAGCAATAGAAAGCCTAAGACACCGGTGTATGAACAAAATGTAATTTCTTGAACACAAAAGAATCCCCCAAATATAATGTTTCCAACACAACCTTCAGAGGAACAGACCAGCTCGATTTAATATTGAAAACATAAGAAACTTGTAGGAAAGAAAAATATTTTTAAAACATTTGTTCCTAAAAAGTGGAATAACTGTATTGAGTAGGATAAGGAGTAAAATACCTTTTTTGATGAACCGTCCTTCTCCAGTTGATCCCAGGGGGACAGTTCCTGCTCTCTCACAAAAGTTACCTGCTACGATAAGTTTTTCTAGTTATTAAATGTAACTTGAAAAAATAGGGTATAATTAAAATTTTCTAAGCAGAATAAAGAAAATAAAAAACAAACCAATTTTAATATAAATTAACCCCAAATATTCTTACCACAGTCTTGCAGCAGTTTCTGGAAAAGCAAAGTTGTTCTTTGTTTCTTTGATTTATTACCGTACGCGTCTGATTAAAAAGGAAAGCAGAAACAGTAGATCATCCTGGGCTCTGCCCTTCACCAAGAGTACATGCATCATCAACTCAAAGACATGTGATTAATATAGACCTGAAAGCCTGTTATTGTACAACACATCCCATCAGTTGGAAAGGATACTTTTAATAAAAAAGTAGCTTAAAATAGTAATTTTTCACTCTAAAAACATCTCTAAACATGAACTAATCAGATAGGTCTGATAATAACAGACCAAAACAGGTACCACTTTCTTTTTGTTTTTACAGATAACACATTCTAACTATCAAACTTTCTACCTATAAGAAGGTACAATAAGCACAAAAGTAAATCCAGATCTACATAGAGAAAACCCAACAGCTCAGGAATCCAGAGACACAACTGAGAACTTCTTGGAAAAGGAAATATGCTATGGATAGACAAAGTTGCACCCAAATGTTTACTTTACAATGTTACTAAGATGATCAGCATAAGAAAAAGATCTATTCTTGAGCTGAGAATGTAGCTTGGCTGTTTCAGCACTTGCTAGTATGCATATAACCCTGAGTTCAATCCCTAGCACCACATTTAAAAAAGGCAGGGCACGTGCCCACACACCCACACCCATACACACACCATACTTACCACACACACATACACACACACCACACTCACACACCCACACACACACACACTCACACACACACAATTGCTTATGTGTGTGTATACATTACTGTCTAGGTGTCATACCTTTTTCATCTGGAAGATATCTGAAGTCCATAGACTCACATCACACTCACACACCACACAGACACACAATTGCTTATGTGTGTGTATACATTACTGTCTAGGTGTCATACCTTTTTCATCTGGAAGGTATCTGAAGTCCATAGACTCACTGACTTCCTGGTCAGAAGGTCTTCGCAGCTGCATTTTCACGGTTATAGGCTCTAAGATAGCTGTGCAGTATGGAGGAGTCTTGAAGACAATGGCTACTTGGCGGTGTACATCAGCTTGTGAAAAAATACCTTTAGCTTCCCAGTCATTTAACACAAAACGAACTTCTATATCATCTAGTGAATAAGATGCCAAAGGATAATAACAATGGGAAAACAAGGTAAAATATATATATTAATCAAAAATATATTACTAATTCAATAAAACAAAACTGATAAATACCTTTCTGAACTTTGTCACAAAGTAGAAATATTTCATCTCCTCCCCTGACACTTCCACAGTTCTTGTTTACGCGACAAATCCTTAATTCTGCAGTATTTGGGGCACCTAAATATAAAAGACTTTATTTTTTCAATGGATCTCAGTATTGTCTTAGTTAATGTGACTATTGCTGTGATGAAACACTATGACCAAAAGCAACTTGAGGAGGAGAGGCTTATTCCACTCACAGTTCCATGTAACAGTTTATCATCAAGAGCAATGAGGTCAGAAACGCATGTAGGGCAGGAACTTGGAGGCAGGAGCTGATGCAGAGCCCATGGAGGGTGCTGTTCACTGGCTTGCTCCTCCTGTTTTGCTCAGGCTGCTTCATATAGAACCAGGACCACCAGTCCAGGGTTGGCCCCACCCACAATGGACTTGGCCCTCCCACAACAATCACTAATTAAGAAAATGTCCAAGAGGTCAGCCTACAGCCAGATCTTAAGGAGACCATGTCTCAGTTGAGGTTCCCTCCCTCTGATGACCCTAGCTTGTGTAAAGTTGACATAAATTAGCCAGCATAAGTATTATATTTTATTATTTTGTAAGGAGAAGAATTTGAGGAAAATAACTTAGAAAATAGATAAAAATTTTAAAGTACAGATAAAGGAAACTAAATATTTTTGTGTGTATTTTATGCATCTTGAGGTATGTCTGAGTTTAGGTATGTGTGAGTGCGGGTAAGCATGTGGAATGGCATGTGTGTGGAGGTCAGAGGACGATCTAAGGTTCTTGCTAGTCCTCGACTGCCACCTTTTTGAGACAGTCTCCTGGTTTTTGCAGCTATGTACACCAGGCTAGCTAACCTTTGAATTTGGACAAGTCTCCTGTCTCTGCTTCCCAATTCTTCGTAAGGGCACACTGTGCCTAATCTTTATATCATTAACAACATTCATAGGGCAATAAAATTTTCATTTGTCTACCTAGTATTATTATAATAGTTCTCCAAGGCATGCAAGGCTCTCTGATAAGAATAATCTACCTCTATACTATGGACCAATATTTTACATGCAAAACAGGTATATCACACACTACTGGTGAGTGAGTGCGTATGCGCAAAATATTTTGGAGGAAAGTTCTACAATCTTTTCAAATAAACTTTTATATCCTCTGATGTGATATTTGTCAAAATTTATGCTTCTGAAAATAAATTCCAGAAATATTTGCATAAGATATGAATATTCAGGAACCAGTGAGACAGTTAAGTGGGTAAATGTGCCTGCTGCCAAGCCTGGCAACTTGATTTTGATCCCAGGGAAACACACAGTGGAAGGTGAGAGCCAAGTCCTGCAAGCCATCTTCTGAACACACACACACACACACAGACATGCACATGCACACACGCGCGCGCGTGCACACACAAGCATGTATGCATGCATGCACGCACATGCACAAGAGAGATAGCTGCTAGATTATATGTCTTTAAAATGCACACATAAATATATTTATTTCAGTATAATTTGTTTACAAAAAGAAAACAAGAAGGAAATGAACCAAATGCCCTTTAACTGGGTAATGATGTCTTAAAATTAATATAGAGTCATATAAAAATATGCTGCCAGAAAAGGTGGCACACGCCTTTAATCCCAGCACTTGGGAGGCAGAGGCAGGCGGATGGATCACCACACCTGGCTTCCTTTTGTCTCATGAGACAAGGTCTCACTGAGTAGCCCACAAGACCTTCAAACTATCCTCCTACCTCAGCCTTCTGATTGTTAGAATTATATATAGCAGCCATCATACCTGCCTAACACACCCCCTTTCTAATTAAAAAAAATACTTTAAAATGTTAGCAATTAAGGAAATAAAAGCTAAGAGACATAAGTAAATTAAAGCACTTACGGTTGTCATAAATTGGGTTAGAAACAATCGGAGGAAGAGCAGTTGTCAAGTTACCATGCTCATCAAGAAGGAAAACTTGAAAGCACAGCCTCACCACATTTAGATCACAGTCTTCAATGTTCAGCAGCTGCTGTTCAGGGACTGAACAGTAGAACGTGATTTTTAGTTTGTAGAACAGCTACATAATACAAAATTCTGCTGTCTTTCTCTCTGCCCAATAACCTCAAGCAGCACCTAAGTCTCACAAAACTAGGATGGCACACAATCTCAAGAATAGCTTTCCTATCATGTAATCACTAACGGAACATAATACAGTTCTCATGTTCAGGGAGGAACTATGCCAGAAACCTGGACCCTAAGGGCAGAATCACAAACTGACAACCACAAATCAAAAATCTTCATTCTGGACACAAGTTATGGACAACAGGAAATAGGCCGTGGTCATTTAACACGGTAGTTGGTCCAGTCTGTAATTACCTTCTGAATCTACCAAGAATTGCTGCTATCCCTGTTTTTACAGGTAAGACACTGATTTCAAAAAGAAGAAATTATTTGTCCAAAGTTTCACAGCTCAGTGGTAGAGTGGAACTTTGAACTAGAGGGCCATGTAGTTAGTACACCAACATTTTAGAGATGAAATATGAAGGAGATACCAGACGGTATGAACTTACTTAAGAAACTTTATGTGAAAGTCAAGTTTGCTTAAAGACAAGCAAAATGTACAATAGGGCATTTTTATAGTTCTCAAAAAATATAAAGACTTGTCATAGAACACAGTATAAGAACAGCTTGTTTATATTGATTTTGAAAGAAACCAATTTCTAAAACAAAATATTGCTGCTTTGGAATAATAGTTTAAGCTATAGTAATAAATCGTTATTAACATATGCCATATTTTAAAGTCATGAAATCGGTTAAAGTACACAAAAATTTACTTGGAAAGTAGATTAGTATTAAAATTAAATACTAAATGTGAAAAACAACTGGCCAGACTCCCCAGTCTTCTATGGAATAACCAATAAAAACCACATTTCACACAATGCCAGTCAAAGTCTAGACTTATTCCAGTGTCATCATTCTTAAACCTAACAGCTGTGGGATTATGACTTTGTACTTTGTAAAAATCTGTACCTCCTACTGGTTTAATAAAAAGTTGATTGGTCAGACAGGAAGTGTGGGCGGGGCGACCAGACTAAGAAAACTCTGGGAAGAAGAACAGAGCAGAGATGCCAGACAGACAGAGGAAAGAAGATGAAATGCTGCTCTGAGAAAAGGTACTAAGCCACTTGTTTAACCATGGGTTAGTTTAAGAGCAAGAATCAGCAAGTCATAGGCCACACAGCATGTAACTAATGTAAGACTTTGTGTGATTATTTGGGACTCCTGGTCCAGACCTCTGAGCTAGGTCAGTACAGAAACATCTTACTACATCTAACATGGGAGTCTATTCAAACATGCCTGTACAACTAGAGAGGTCAAAATGGGACTGAGAGAGGTGAGTCTGTTGCTAAAGTGCTTGTCTTGCAAGCACAAGGTCCTGAGTTCAAGTCCCAAACCCATGTAAAAAAGCCAGGTGCAAGAATGAGAATTATAATCCCAGTGCTGGGAAGACAGAGCCAGAGGACCCCAGCAGACCTGTCAAGCTCTAAACCAGTGAGAACCTGTTTCAGAAAAGACTGAGGAACTACATCTGAGGCTGTCCTCTAACTTCCATACTTTAAGAAAAAAAGGGGGGAGTCAAAAATGTTACTTTTAGAAAGCAGAACACTTACATAATACTAACATAGTTAACTACTCCTGACAACCACGAATCACAGTGATGTCTGGATTCTAAGTAAAGGCTAAAAACTAAACTAGTAAGTACTTTCAGTGTGTACACAAGTATGTGTAAAAAAGCACACAAGTGGAGGACACAGATCAACACTAGGCGTCTTACTTACTGCCTTCACCTTATTTTTTGAGACACTGAACCTTCAACCCCAGAAATTCCCCTGCAGCCACCTCCCCCATGTTGGGAATACCTGGCTTGTTTTCAAATGGGTGCTAGGGATTACACTCATGTCTTCAGCTCAAGCAGCAAGCACTTACTTATAGAGCCATATTCCCAGCCCTAAGCTAATTTTCTACGAAGTCCAAATCTCATTCTGAACTAGAAGAAATATCCCTTCTCTCTAAATCAGTTTTATCTTTACATAATCATCACTGACATGTGCTTCTATCCTATTAGACAAAGGTCTATGAGCTTAGAATGGGTGTGTCCCATCTTTGTATTTTCACTAAATATTGAAGACAGAATAAGTTTGCATACAATGAGTATTTATTACATTTCTTCAATTAATGAGTGAATAAAAGCTTAAATAGAATACACAGTTATCCTTAGCTACACAGTGAGTTTGAGGATGCAATATCAAGTAGCTTGAATTCTATATGTACTCTACCATGACCAGACCAACAAAACTACTTAAGTAGCTACACAGGACTTTAGAATGAAGACTTTTTAAAGTAAGGGTAACTGTGTCCTCTTCACCAATCATTTATCTATTTAACAATCTATTTAAGTTATGTTTAACAATTATTTAGCATCACTATAGAATGCTAAAAGGTACCAGATGACAAACCCAAGTGGTGCCATAAGGAATAAATATTTAGGGGCCAGGGAAGCAGTCTAGTTGGCAGAGTGGTTGTTTAGCACACAATGAAACCTTGAGTTGAATTCCTAGCAATGCACAACAAAATATGATAATGATCCTAGTACTGGGAGTGGAGGCAGGAGGATCAGAAAATTCAAATCATTCTTGGCTATGGTGAATTAGACCAGTCCAGAATACTTGAGACCCTGTCTCAAAAACAACACAAAGAACAAGTGCTTAAACTGGACATGGTGGTATGCCTATAATCCCAGTAGGAGGGGGATCTGAAAGGAGGGTATGGCATCTGAAGTTAGCCTGTGTTATAAAAGGCTCTGTCTCCCAAACAATAAATTAAAAATAAAATGGTTACTAAGTACTATTATCAATGAAATGTACTAAACAGCAAGACATATTTTGACAACACAAAAACATACTACAAAGATATTTTGAAGGACTAGAGAGGTCTCAGTGCTTAAGTGTACTTGTTGCTCTTGCAGAGGACCTGGGTTTGATTCCTACAACCTATGTGGTGATTCATAACTACCTGCAACTCAAGTTCTAGGGAATCTGATGCCCTCTTTTGATCTTCAAGGGCACAAGTACATGTGTGGTGCATATACATTCATAGAGGCGAAACATTCATACAGAAAAAACTAAAGAAATCTAAAAAATATTTTGATGGCCAAGTATGGTATTGCATGCCTGTAATGACAGAATTTGGGAGGCAGAGGCAGGGCCAAGGCCAGCCTCAGAAAAATAACAATTTACATCAGCTGGACTTATGAGATTCCTATTAAAAAACAGCTATAGAGCTGAGAGAGGAAAGTATGTTATAACATGATGCCTATTCAGCACTCAGAAAGAAGAGTGAATACTGTTTGTTGTATAAGAGTAGTTGTATACAAGTAGTATAAGGAAGAAGCACACTCAAAGCAAATCAGAACCGCTGCAGAAGGTTTTTAGTTTTTCTGTGTTTTAGCCAGGCATGGTTGTAGGGAGATTATGTTGTTCCATTGTAAATAACTGTCCCCACCTATGAGTTTAATAAAAAGCACTGATTGACCAAAGGCAGACAAGAAGTGTGGGCAAGGCAACCAGACTAAGAAGACTCTATGAACAGGAAGAACAGAGCAGAATGCCAGAGAGAAGCCAGAAGAAGCAGAGGACACCTATGCTGCTCTGAGAAAAGGTATCGAGCCGCATGGCTGAACAGGATAAGAGTCATGGGTTAGATTAAGGGTAAAGAGTTAGTAAGCTATATGCCTGGGCCTTAGGCTGATCAGCCTAAAACTACTGTAAGCATCTGTGTGTCTCTGTGGGACAACGGGTCTACAGGTCCTAATCTTAAGGGTAGGCCCGAAAGACTGGGCCAGAAACCTCTTACTAAAAATGGCAGCCCAACATGGGTAAAATATACCCACGTAAAGCCACAGAAAGCTTAAAAAAATGGTCTAGAGCCCAAAGCAGCTTCTGAGTTGTGTCTCTCATGTGAGCCGTGGTACAGAGATGCCCTGGTGAGGCATGTGGGCTTGGGCTACAATGGCAAGCTTTTAGAATGCAGCTTAAGGTGTAAAATGGCTGGTTCCTGAAGTCTCATAGGACACTCAATAAAGCAAAAAGTTGTAAATGATGTATTTAAGGTTTCTGTTCATAAGGACAAAAAGGGAACAGAATCAAAGATGGCTTCTTAGTGTTGGTGTTTTCTTGGATTAGTTAGCTCTGTTTGCCCAAGGCAAACTGAGGCTTGGCTTTTTGAAGAGAAGCTTCCTGATTCAGCCATAGAGGCAAAATACTTGTGAATCTTTTAAGAGGCCCTGCTGCCTAATACTTAACGAGTTAATGAGCAGCAGATGGCAAAGCTTCACTTGGTGATTATATGGACCATAAAATTCCCCAGAGTACCTGGGTTAAAAAGATAAATTCTATGAAATTAGACTAGGAGCTGGGTGGAGCCATCCATCCTACCAACCTTTAATCCTTAGCCAAGGACCTTGTCAGATTAAAGGTATGTTCAGAAACAGAAAGAAATAGAAGAATCTGGGTGGAGTCAATCACCCTAGCCAAGCAAAGGTGTGATCAGAGACAGAAAAAGTTAAGAAATAAATATACAGTAAAGACAGTTTTTTAAAAAGTCTAAGTGGTTTAGAGTGTGTTGAAAATATATATACAAAGGCTTAAAGAAAGAAAAGAGAAGGTAGAGAAAGCCTTTAAAAAAGAAATAGAGTAAAATAAATAAATAAATAAGTAAGTAAATAAGTAAGTAAGTAAGTAAATAAATAAATAAATAAATAAATAAATAAATAAATAAATAAATAAATAAATAAAAAGCCATGTAAAGATGGAAAATACAAAGAGTGTCTGGATACCGTATGTATTGTCTTATCTTTAAGCTTCTTGACTGAAAATGTAGTAAAAGTTGCTAAAAGACAGCGGATTATAAATGCCGTTGGATTAATCCAACCTATATATTTTGTAAATGAGTTTACTTTAAAATTGAAATGCAAAGATATGCTACTTTGTAGAAGAGGTTTTCTTTTTATTTTCACAGAAAATGAGAGGCTGTGGATTTATTCCTGAATAAAGAACATAAAGTTTGATAGAGGAAGACCCCCTGAAAAATCTCCAATGGAAATGGATGGACCAGATGATTTAGCATTTCAGAGCTCTATATCCAGAACAATTTCAAGGAAACTGGCTGAGATGACCCAGCTTTAGAGACTACTCCACTAAAGACTTGTGCATAATCACAATTTTTTCTTTGGATTCCCATGGGAATGCCAACGCCCCCATTCAGCAGGAAGTAGCCTAGAGAACAATGCCCACATTCCCAAAACATGGATTATAGATGTTCATGTTTATTTACAGTGTTGTTTATAAGTTGTTATAGATAAGAGTGGAAAAGAATATTAGATTTGGAGTTCTTTTTGTTTTAAAAAGAGAAAAGGGGATATGTAGGGGGATTATGTTGTTCCATTGTAAATAACTGTCCCCACCTATGAGTTTAATAAAAAGAACTGATTGACCAAAGGCAGACAGGAAGTGTGGGCGGGGCTACTAGACTAAGAGAACCCTGGGAACTGGAAGAACAGAGCAGAATGCCAGAGAGAAGCCAGAAGAAGCAGAGGACAACTATGCTGCTCTGAGAAAAGGTATCGAGCCGCATGGCTGAACAGGTTAAGAGTCATGGGTTAGATTAACGGTAGAGAGTTAGCAAGTTATATGCCTGGGCCTTAGGCTGATCAGCCTAAACTATTGTAAGCATCTGTGTGTCTCTGTGGGTCCCAACCTTGAGGCTAGTCCCAAAAGACTGGGCCAGAAACCTCTTGATACACATGGTGGCTCACAGCTACAACCCTGGGGAGGCTGATGAGGGAGAATTGCTGGGAATTCAAGGTCAGTCTGCAATATATAGTCATAGACCAGTCAAAGCTAAAAATAGACCTATGTCAAAATAAACAATAAGAGAGGGGAAGAGAAGGTTTCCTCAAAGAAAACAAACTGTCTACTTAAATGCACTTGATTCTTCAGATACAAATATAAGCCAATAAGTAGAATTATATCAAAGACAACTGATATCCAAATAGTAGAAACTATAACAAAATACTTACCATTGAAAGGATTGATTCCTGCACTTATTCTTAAAATAATAGCTTCTTTTACTTCTTTTTTCTTTACACACCGAATACCCAAATTTTGAAAACTAAAAGCAAAAAATGAAACTTTCAAAATCACATCACAGCTAAACAAAAATATGACAGAAATTAAACATACTCAACACTGAGAAGTCACCTTTCTGTCAAATCCAGCTAGGATGAAATAGGATCATGAGTCCTATTTCCAATTATGATAATAAAGATACAAGAGTAACAAAGAGGTAGGACTGTCTAAGAGAATTGTTACTAGAGCACATGGTGGTACATGACTTTAATCCCAGCCCTAGAGACATGCAGGCAAGTGAATCATCCTCCCTTATCTTGCAAGCTTGAGGCTAGCCTAGACTTTGGGAAACCCTGTCTCAAAAGACAAAACAAAAAAAGCATATAGTTATCACTTTCAAATATACTATTTTATCATTATATCTTACCAATATGCCTAGTCAAATATACCAAAGTAGATAAATATTTAAAAAAATCAAAAAGCAAAATTTCACCTTATAAACAAATTTATGATCAATTCACTAAAATTTGTGTATCAAGAGATGCAGAGACAGCCAGACCCTGAAATTTTAAGGTATGTTTTCCTTCTATAGCAGTGTTAACCTATTTTTAAAATATTGTATAGGATTGATTACTGCATTAAGAATTTATATACATTATAGAACTTAAAAGTCTAGTAATTAGAGATGAACATCAGTATTTCTGGGTTCATGAACATTTTGGAGGTTTGACAGCACTTGGGCATAGAGATAGTTGCTTACAGATAGAGACCTGTACCTCCATTTATGTATACTTCTCCACTTTGATAAGGACCTGGCTAACCATCTTATATTTGATTCCTATGCTCATTTATTTCCCCTCCATAGCTCATCACTGAAAAGTGTATCATCAGATCACAGTGAGCAGCTGTACAGTATCTTGCTGTGTACTCTAGGCTGGCCTCAAGTTTTGTCATATATTATAGAATACTTTATGCCATGTTATAAGATTATAATAAGAGGACTGGAGTATTAAATTAGAGAAATAATACTAACAATATTTAGCAACAGCTTCAAAAGTTCATTTATGGAAAACTTCTCAATAGCTACAAATATTATTCATTTGCATGTGTGCAATACAGATGAAGGTGGGGGGAAGTCCCCTACCACCACCCAGTCATACTTGTTCCCACATGGAAAAACCATGACATCATTCAAGATGAGTGGGTGAATAAGGAAGCAAAACTCAATGATAAAAACATTACTATCCACATTTCATTTGACACTTGCAGCTCCCTGTTTCACCTCACTCCACACTCATGCTGCCTTTGTATACATGCTTCATGCTTGGCACTCACACCTGTGACTTCATTAGCACCTAAAATAACTGCCATTTCCTTCTTCCACCTCCAATAATAAAAAATAAATAAGTTATGAAATTTTAACCCTTTCTTGAAATCCTGCAACAAAATAATTCTTTCTTTGAAAGACTCTTAGTGTGTATTATTTTTAGTTTTTTCTAATAAAAGGTTTTAAGTAATTCTTCACCCTAATTTACACTACTTGGTTTTGTTTCATCTGAATAATCCCATATACTATGCACAGAATATTAAAAGTAATGGGGAGCTTCAAAAATCCAAGAGCTAGGGCATCACTTCACTAGTACGGTATTTGTAGCTCATGACATCCTGGAATCAACCCCAACACCAGAAGAAAAATAAAAGGAGGGATGAGGGAAAATTCTGACTTACAGAAACCAAGAATCATTAGGGTGTTTGGTTCATTCTCACATCTATTCCTTCCCAGTCATTCAACACATTTTGGAGTTCCAGCTATGCATTAAAACTCTACAAGGGAATTGCGAGGTAAAATTTCTTCCTTCATAGAACCTTAAGTGTCTGGAATGAGGGACTGGCAAACTCTAATTCATGGGCCAAATTCAGAATACCACTGTTTTTGCAAATAAAGTTTGTATCGAAGCACAAACATGTCCATACACTTATGTATCATTTGTGGCACTTTCCTGTAGCAATAGTGGGACTTAGTAGGACACAGAGTTCAGAAGGCTTGTCAAGCCTACTATACTACTATTTATAGAAAAAAACAAAAGTCTGCTAGCTCAAGTCAGGAGAGCATGCAAAAACACTCAACCGAATCCTAGGTTTTATGAAGGTGAACGTACTTTATGGGAAGGAATATATAATGGGATCAGTTCAAGGTGGGCAGGGAAGGCTTCTTCGGTAGGAAGACAAAAGGAAAAGACCATGAAAAGGCCATATGAAAGAGCACTGTGAGCAGAGGAAAGTAAAGAATAGTCTCATGACTGCAATATGAGATTAGAGATGCACACCTTTAGTCTCAATATCTGAGAGGCAGAGGCAGTCAGATCTCTGAGTTCAAGGACAGCCAGGTCTCAAAATACCAAAAAATATAAAAAAATAAATCAGAGGCACTAGAGTGTTGCAAAGTAAAAACACAGGGGCCAGCCAGAGAACTACAAATTAAAACAAGTTTGTCTTCACAGAAATCAGAACGTATTTCAAGACACAAATGACTCAAGGTTTAAAACATTGGTGGAAGTTCAAGTAATGTAGACAGTAATATTCCTTGTCAAATGTACATTAGTAGGGCTTTTGTGCTTTGTGTTATTACTATTAACAAGAGAAACTTTTTGAGACAGTGTCTTGCTGTGTACTCCAGGCTAGCCTCAAATTTTTCATAGATTAAGCAGAATAAAGAGGTAAACACAACCTAGAATATGTTTTCTTTACTTTCAATAATTGTAAAGAAGTACACCTATTTAAGTATGGTAATACATTCTTACTTATAATCCCAGTACTCTGGAGACTGAGTCAAGAGGATTGCTACAAGTTGGAAGCTAGGCTGAGCTACACAGTGGGATTCTGTCTTAAAACAGCCAAACTTAGAAGATAAGAAATGGTAGACATATATATAGCTAAGTTGTCAGATTGCTAGCCTAACATGATAGCAATCTGTCTTGAATTCAGTCTGAATAAACTGAGTTCACTATCTGGGTCTTCTGGAAGGCCATCCTGGCCTATATAAACCCTGTCTTAAGGAAAAAAATAAGAAGAACATAATTTTTTTAAAAGTACTTCTGCTGTGCCAGACATAGTGGTGCTACCTGCAGTCTCAGGATTTGGGAGGGAGACAGGAAGATAAATTCAAAGTCATTCTACAAGTTTGAGCCCAGCCTAGGCTACATGAACTGTCTAAACCTCCAAGTCTCAAAGACGTACTTCTGCTGACTATCATGTGTGATGCTGTTAAAAAAGAATGAAGGAATCATTCTAATGACAATGGTAAAAAACAAACATTTAAATATCAGGTTGGTGAGGTGGCTCAGGGGGCAAAGGGATCTGCCATCACACTTGGTGACCTACATTCAATCCTCAGAGTCCATATGGTAGAGGAAAGAGCCAACCCCACAAGTTCCTCCACATGTACCCCATAGAACATGTGTGTCCCTCCACAGGCAAAAAATAAAATTAAAAATTTAAATGTATTACATTAGATTAAATTAAATATGAAATTAATTTTGTTAAAACACAAAAATTATATCCTTGTCCTATTGCTGAAGATTCCTGTGACTGTATACTTACAACAGAGGTCTGCGTTCTGGTCCAAATTCTGCTTCATAGTAGCCATCTCTGCAGTCTTTTCCAACTAAGTCATGAGGATGAGGTTTATACGGGTCATTCTTTGTTACTAATGTAATTCTCACTTTTCCTTTACCATAGTAGTTCCTAATCTGAAAGGGGAAATTAATTGTACAATCCATAAGTTTAAGTTAAGAACAGATCCTCTAGATGGGTATTGTGGTATATACCTGAAATCCCAGCAGAAACGCCACAAGTTCATGCCAACTTTGGCTACATACAATAATACCCTATTTTAAAAGCAAACAAATATAAAGAATTGAGCCACTAAATTCAAGTTCAGTTTATATAGTGAAGTCAGCACTGGATAAATATTGTTAAAATATTTAGCAGTTTATTTAAGATTAAAGTTTCCAGAGAAAACCAGCAAGAAAACGTATCTCTCAACTCCTGACATGTTTCTGTCTGCCTTAATTTCATCTAACTTTATCATCTGGCCATTAATTTTCCTTTAAGACAGGTAGACAGCCTCGGCACTGTGGTGCACACCTATAATTCCAGGACTCGGGAGGCAGAGGCAGGTGGATCTCTGTGAGTTTGAGGCCAGCCTAGTCTACAGAGTGAGTTCCAGGACAGCCAGGGTTATACAGAGAAGCAATGCCTCAAAACAAAACAAACCCCCAACAAATATAAAACAGGTAAGTTGGGTTGGGGATGTAGCTCAGCTGGCAGAATGCTTGCCTAGCATGAACAAGGCCCTGGATTTGATTCCCAGCACCACATTAACCACCCTCAAGAGATAGAGACAGCAATTTTCAGAATTTCACGATCCTACTCAGCTGCATAATGAGTCTGAGGCTCACTTGAGCTATGAGACCCTGTCTCAAAAATCCTAAATAAATCAAGTAAGTTGATGCCTTTCCACCAAGGCAGGGTTTCTCTGTGTACCATTGTGCCTGGCTGCTACATTTTATTCTTTGAAAGCTTCATACATTTGCTTATATCTACGCATTGCTACTTCACTCTTTTTTGAACAGACTAATAATCAAGAAATATTTCCTCCCTTTCTATATGAAAGAGAGGTAATCACTCAAAACTACAAGATTGGCTGGTGGAAAAAGAATTCAAACTGTAAAGTGTTTAGGACCTGTTGGAACAGAAAAGATACAAATCACACATATAATTTTGATACACAAAGTGATATGATTTAAGAAGAATTAAAATTAAGGGCTGGAGAGACTGGTGCTACAGATAAATGCATTTGCCACCAAGAAGTGCAACTTCTGGACCTCACATAGTCCATGGAGAGAACAGCTTTGCCAGATGTTCTCGGACCTCTCCATATGTACATGAGGTGGGAGGGGGAGAGGGAGAGATTCTCAAACAAAAATGTTCCAAAACTAAAAACAAACAGAGTCCTCATAGCCCATGAAAAAAAGCCTGTGGCAAAGGGGAGGGTGGAGAAGCAGGTTTTGAAGACAGAATCATGGATGTTACTAGTTTCCAGAAGTTCCTCTCGAGAGATTCAAGGTGGCAGGAAGATCTGGGAATCTTGGTGGAGGCTGTAACCATTAAAAGGAAGACAGGAGCAAGGTCACTGTCCCCTCCACGGTACCTTCTTCCAAAAGATATCTAAAATGTTTCATCACAAAATCTGAAAAAGAGCAGGCTCCAGGACTGACTGCTCATCTGGTTGCACATCATTGCTAACAGCAAAAAGTGCTCTGAAATGCTTGCGCTACCTCCAGGTTAACTAGGATGAAGGGGAGTACGGGAAGGAGGGTCAAGATGATGCATTGGTCTGGAATGGTTTTTTTTTTTTTTGAATTCATAAATAAAAATTGGGAGCAAATTTTTTAAGAGGAGCTAAAATGACTCACAAGATTAGAAGAATAGAATTTTCAAATTAACTTTTCACTACATCTCTTCCATTTGACTACTTAAAAGAACTTAGATAACCCAAATCAATACTGTTGCCAAAAAAAATGTGATTTAAAAGCATGAAGTTATGAGGCTGAAATGATAGCAACAAACAGAACTTCCTGGTTCTCCACAGGACCAAAGTCCAGATCCCAGCATCTATATCAGGCAGTTCACAACTGCCTGTAACTTCAGCTCCAAGGGATCCAATACCTTCTTCTGGCTTCTGTGGGCCCCCACCCCCACATATGCATTTTCACAGATACATACACATACATATATAACAATAAAATCTTTTTTAAAAATTCCATTTGTACAGTAGATGGGACAAGAAACTCTAGACACACTGTTATACAATATGGTGACTATGAACAAATATACCGTATATTTCAAAAACTAGAACTTAGAGTGCTCCCATAAGGGATGATACATGTTTGAGCAGCTAAGTATTTTAACCTGTTTTACAAATTACATGACATCCCATTAATAATTTCAGTATCTACTTATCAATTAAAACAAAAATTTAGAGATATAACTTGGCAACTGACTTATTTTTTTAACTTTGTAATTCTCCTTAGGTTCAATAAAATAAACTATAAATAAGCTAGTGATTTACAAGGGAGTCTAAGATCTAATGATGAAAAATTAAGAACTGTTTTTCAAATTCTATTTTGAGATAATGTCTTACTTTTATCCACTCTTGTCTCTGAACTGAAGCAATCCTCCTACCGCAGCCTCCCAGCTAGATGAGATTTCAGCAAGTGATACTTCCCCTGGGACCTATCTCAGTGGTAGAATACCTGCCCAGCATTCTAGGTTCAATCCCCAGTACTATCTGTCAAAGAAGATAAAGAGAGACTAGTATCTTGAACACCTGTGATACCCACTCTGCTTTCAGGAGATGGGAAGCTGAAACAGGAGGACCCTGGAAGTTAGTAGATGAGGTAGCCTGGCATATGAAGTGAGACACAACAGAGACACCCTGCCTCCAAAAAAGGTGGAAGGAAAGCAGAAACCCACTCCAGGTTGTCCTGATGTCCACATGGGCACTAAGGGACATGAGTGCCTGCATTCACACACACACACACACACACACACACACACACACACACACACACACACACACACCTTAAACACACAGAGAAAAAAGTGATAAAACACACAGAGAAAAAAGTGATAATTTAGATGATGTCAATAACTCCAGAGTATTGGAGATATGCAATAAAGAAAAAAAGGAGAGAAAGGTTTTCCTTATTCACAGCCCAGCACTAAAAACTTGAAACAAAATTAGTTTCCAAATCTATGTTTAGCATATACAATAATTCTCACTTGCCACTATATAGACAGAATGCGTTTTTCCTCATTAAAACCTTTGTGTTTACAAAAGGGATCAGGTCCAAAGCTATCAGTGCACTGTGATTTTCTGCAGATACATTAATACTGAACTATAGCAGGAAAGAGTTCACCTTTTTAAGAGCTCTCCCTACACATCTAGTTAAAGCAAAGCAGGTACAAAGCAGGGGGAAGGGAGAAAAAGGCTGGAGGTAACTGTTAAAAAAAAAAAAAAAAAAAAAAAAACTGAGCCTTCCACTGGGCACCCCTTTAATCCCAGCACTTGGGAGGCAGAAGCAGATGGATCTCTGTGAGTTTGAAGCCAGCCTGGTCTACAGAGTGAGCTCCAGGACAGCCAGGGCTACACAGAGAAACTGTGTCTCAAAACAAAAACAAAAACCAGAAAGAAAAGAGCCTTTAGTGTAATTGGCACAGTGAAATCCAAACAGCTAAGGGTGAGATGCTGCAGAAAGGCCTGTTACCTGGATAGATGGGTACGTTCGGTTGTTGTCTGTGCTGTGCTCCCCAGGAATGCTGCCTGCCGATCGCCCTTCACATTTGTATCTAAACCGCATTCCCCTCTGTCTTGGCTGTTCAATTATTTCTACATATGGATATCCTCCTGAAAGATTTTAAGACACAGGGCAATGAGATTAGAATAGCAATATAGTGGATTTAGTGACTTGGGTTTTAAAAAATAATACACCAAAGCAAAGATCTTTTTCCTTCTCGACATTAAATAACAAGTTCAAATATAGCCATCAAAGATTAGATGAGGAAGATACCTTTTCCTACACAAACTGAGCACCTATGTAGTGCTAACACACAATTGATTAGTATTAAGTTCTGATAACCATTTAAGAGTTACTGTCTAAAATGAGACCAATTCCAAGGGTTTTCTCCCAACAGTTCCCAAGAAAGGTGAAGAAAATACTACTCAGAAGTACATTACATTACAAAATGGACTAAAATGGACTTAACTTCTTTATTTTAAATCAGACTCTAAGTACATGAAGAATACTCATTAGGCCTTATATACACAAGTCTGGAATACGGAACGATCTACACAATATACTAAAACAAGTCCCATAAGTGACTTTAGGCTCAACTAAATTTTTACATCAGTTCCATCTGAATCACTTGCAGAATGATGTAGATAAAATAAAATAATGTACTTTCCATAACAAACGTAATTCTAAATATGCACCCTCTGGATAAAGTACTCATACACACAACTATCAAGTAGGTGTGTTGAATGAAAAAAGCTAATCTAAAACAAGCACATACCCTATGATTCATTTACATGAAACTCTATAATATGTAAGCCAATCTATAATGAAATAAAAGTGATCAGTATTTGTTTAAAACCACAAGATGAGAAAAGTTTATAGGATGGTAGACATATTTATGTTCATTTTAATTGTGTTAAATTGTTAAATATTCATTCATTTAGTTATTTCCAAGTGTAGTGGAGCAGGTCTTTGATCTTAGCTGTCCCAAAAGCAAAGGTAGGCAGATTTCTTTGAGTTCAAGACCAGCCTGATCCATCCAGGCCATTTGGGGTGGACAAAAAGTGACTTCCCCCAAACTCCATCTTTGGGATCCTAACATGAAGTTTAGGTTTAAATAGGGAATAAGAGTTATGCATCACAATAGTTAAGCAGTCTTGCTAATAAAGAGATCTTGTCTCAAAAACAAAAAATAAAAAGTGTATATATAATTATTATCTTACAATTAATTAACTGTATATCAATAAAACCTTAAAAATATATACATCTTAATCCTTTTTTTATTAGCCAAGTCATATAAATAAAAGTTCAAAAATACAGTTGTGTTTACAAGTTAGGGTAGGTAACCATGTGTTTTTATTTTAAGACTATAAATTCCCCAAATCACAAATCCATTTCACCAAGGCCTATCCTGTTAGAATGCAAACAATCTTGAGAAATGGTGAAAAAAGGATTTTTTAA
Organism: Phyllotis vaccarum; assembly: GCA_033318265.1. NCBI lineage: Eukaryota > Metazoa > Chordata > Mammalia > Rodentia > Cricetidae > Phyllotis > Phyllotis vaccarum. The sequence continues at coordinate 61,477,705 of JARWLC010000015.1, read as the reverse complement.
ATGTAGTATGAAACAAGGTCTATAGCACCCAGATATTTTTGTCATCTTTTCCTTCTAGAATTTCTTATGTAGAGACAACTGACCATGAACTTGCAATGATCCTCCTGTTCTGTCTCCTGAGTGATATTCTAAAATAAAACAAGATCCAGCAAGTCCAGCAAGACCCTGTGTTAATTATATCTTATTGTTAATATATTCTGTAAAATGTGTTAAAATCTTACCAAGTGTCACACATATGAGAGGTAGTCAATAAATGGTACTATTACTTGAGATGCTTTCTTGAGACAGTGACATCACCATCACACCATCACTGCTACAACTAGCTACCCTAAGGACCTTATTCCAACAGTGAGGCAAAAGAGGGGAAGTACTAACAACATTCTGCAGAAAATGATAATCAGAACAAAAGAGGAATCTAACAGTTTAAGAAGGAGAAAATGTAACAAAACAAGAGTGGAAAGACATTCTAGAAAAAGGGAAGTAACTGTCTGTAAAAGGTGCATTAATCACCAATGGAAGTGAAGTACAATTCCATCCTTAGAAAAAGAACTGAAAGTCCAAACACATTCAGTAATCTGAACTTCTTTTTTTAATGTGGAAAGGAATCAATGTTCTTATTCAGTGAAATCACAAGATCAGATTAGTATTCTAGAATGAGAATTCTGATGGCAGTGGATAGACTGAAGAAAAGAGATAATCAGTTTAAAGATTCCTCACACATGCATACATATACACATATGATTTTCTCCTACAAAATACATACATATAAGAGATTGGCAAAACCAAAATAGAGCAATTATGACAAACTACTATAATGAGTTACTTAAAGGCTTTTATTTATTTATGGAATTCTACTTTTAACATTAACTGTTCTCTACAGTTAATTACAAATGAATGAGCTAAGGACAATGAAGCCTGTCTGAGATAGTCTAAGAATAAAAGATTACTTTAAAAGCAAATGACAGTAGTTTGGTGCCCAGACATCAGAGACCAGTAAATGGCTGGTGGCTACTGGGGAGACATCTCAGTCAGAAAGGTGCTTGCCATTCGAAGACAGAATCTTGAGTTCAGTCCCTAGCATCCACACAAAAACCAAGCATGGTGGCCTGTACCTGTCAGCCTGGTGTGTGTGTGGGTTGGGGAACCTTGGAGTTCATTGGCTAGCCAGCCTGCCATAATGGTTGAGTGACAGGTATCAGTGAACACCCTGCCTCAAAGAACAAGGTGAACAACAACCGGAGAACCAGAAAAATTAGCACCTAGGGTTAATCTCTGGGTGTGTGTGTGTGTGTGTGTGTGTGTGTGTGTGTGTGTGTGTGTGTGTGTGTGTGTGTGTGTATCTATGTGGTTTCTACTTTGAGTTATTCAATAAATTACTGCTACCTTTAATTTTATTCATTTTAATTCAGACCTCTTGTTTTAAATCTATCACTTATTTGCTTATTCAAATGACAGAAAGCAGGTCCAAGGACCTGGGTTCAATCTCCATACTACTGAAAAAACAAACACAAAAGAACCCAAACAAACAAAAAAATCCAACGATAGAGAGGATACTTGATTTTAATCAACTAAGTTCATAATAATTACTGAAAACATAAGGCAAATGATTATTTCACAATTCTTGCATCATTGTATATGTAGATTCTACATCTCAATTTTAAGTATTTCATACTTAATAATCTTATAAGACTATTGGAGAATGTATATTTCTTTTCAATTGTCTTAAGTTCAACATGATTTTCAGTGGCATCTTAAAGAATTCATGTGGTTGAATTAAAAGGTCAAATAAATCCCAGCTCACTCCTTTTAAGAGGTGTTTTGGCCGGAAATTGATATACAATGACATCATTAACAGTAATTGTTAAATTTTTTTTAAGAAATATAAAACCATGATAGGGTCATCCAAAGAAAGTTTCACATTTCTTTAAACCAGTGAGTGTATTTATGAAACACAAAGGAACGTAAAATTAGTTGGAAAAGATTATTTAAAAATATCTCACAATAGTAAGAATTACCTAAATATTGTCCCATAATATCATGCATTTATATTTATTTTTCCTCTTGTAGAGACTCTTTGTTGAGCTGAGTGGTATTTGTACACTGCCCTAATCCCAGCACAGAGGCAGGAGGAGCTCTGAGTTGAGGCCAGCAAGTTCCACAGGGTGAGTCCAGTAGATCCAGTGCTACACAGAGAAACCCTTTTTCAAAAAACCCCCCCAAAACCAAAAGCCAAACAACAACAAAAACCCACTCTTCATTGATAACAAGCCTCACTAAAAACCAAGTTTCAGAATTTATAGTCTGACTTTTACATTTCCCCAGTCGAAAATAGCTTTCCCTTCCTGTAAATCAGTACTTCTCACCTTCCTAATGCTGCTATTCTTTAATACAGCTCCTCATGTTGTGATGATCCCCCAACCATTAAATTATTTCATTGCTACTTTATAACTGCAATTTTGCTATAATTATGAATCGTAATATAAATATCTAATATGCAGGATATCTGATATGAGACCCCCACAGGTTGAGAAATACTGCTATAAACCAACAATCATAGTATTTTTTGTTTATAGCAATTATTCTAAAGAACATTAGGGAAGATTAACTATTGTGTTCTTTATTTCTGAGACAATCTCATTTTAGCACAGGCCTCTAAGTTGTTTTGTAGCCAGAACTGGCCTTGAACAAGTGTTGGAATCACATGGTCAGCTATCATAGGGCTTTGTACAGTGCTGGGGATCAAATCCAGGTCTCTCAAACCCTGGGCAGCTACTCTACCAATTGAGCTATATCCTCTTTTTTTTCAGACAGGATCTCAAGTAACCTAGGCTGGCCTCAAACTCGCAATACCAGGATTACAGATTTCTGCCACCATTTCCAGCTTTGTTATTGAAATAAAGCTATTTGTTTTACTTCTTCAAGTTACCGAATGGCAGAAATCATAATTGCTCATTAATGCCTTAAATTAACATATGTTGGGAGATTAAAATTCCAAAGCTCTCTTGTGTCAGTTATTCAAAAATTAAAGGACTGTATTAACGATTAACCAGTCCCTCCTTATTAGAGTCCTCTATAATTGAAAACACAAACAAACCAGTGCTTTGTAGGCAATAGAATGATGACACCTTCATGCTGCCTTATATTTGCTCATATTATTTTATGTATATGAGTGACTTGTCTTCATGCACACTAGAAGGGAGAATCAGACCCCAGTACAGATGGCTCTTAAGCACTGAGCCATTTCTCCAGCCCAGCCATTATGACTGTTAAAACCCTCCTAGTTATGAAATCGTTTGTGTTATGTACAATGAGCCAATCACATCCTTCTTCAGTACTGCCTTGCAATGGCATTCCCTTGAAGATGAAAAATGCAAAAATGTAGTTTTCAGTGAAGACAAAGGGAAAATTACAAATCATGGAACCTCAAAAAAAGAAAAATACTCTTAACTAAGATTACTGAAAGTCACTACAGTTTTTAAAAGCACAGAAGTGTTTTCAAAATTGTTATAAACAATTTAATTTTTAAAACAGGACAGTGTAAAGTGAGGATTGACTCCTAAATTTTGAATTGCAATGTAAATGCTAATACTAGCTAGAATAACCTTTGAATTACAACTAAAATGTTCGCAATATACTTAAGATTTCATATGCACTTAGGCAAAAACGAATGCACTTTGAAAACATTTGAGCCTATTTTCTTTTACTATTTACTAATTTTTACTATTTATGTTTCCTTTACTATTTACTAGTTACTATTTACTAACGTACTAACTTATATTTACTAATTCAAGTATGAGATTTTAAAACAAAAAAGAAATTATACTGAAACATTATAAATACACCAGTTGTCAGAATTATTTATAAAATGGGCATACCCACTAAAACATTATTGCTAGAATTAGAAGCCAGAATTAAGTGCACAATGAGAATATGTTAATTACATATACTAATTAAAACATTCACACAGGTATTTCTCACTGATCCTCTTAACTTTAATGTTCATAAAGAGAACTGCTGTTATTATCTCATTTTAGGGATGATAAAACTAAACTTCAAAATAATATGAAATTGTGAGAAAAGGATTTTTATTATTCTATTATGTTTTATTTTTCTTTTGAGAACAGTCTTTCTCTGTGAGGTCTGGCTGTCCTGGAACTTTTTTAATAGACCAGACTGGCCTTGACTTCAGAGATCTGCCTGCCTCTGCCGCCCAAGTGCTAGGATTAAGGAATGCAGCACTATGCTTTGTCATGCACACATATATACACACTAACAACTTTTAATAACATATCAATGAAGAAATTATAATCCAAGAAACTAACAAATCTGACTACCAAATGGATGTCTTCTGGGTCTATGACCAGAGAAGAGATATGAAAAGAATGATAAAGAGTGAAATTGGTCCATGTGATTTTTTTGTTGTTGTTGAAAGAACAAAAGTCATCGGACTTTGAACTGAACTGAAGAGATGTAATTATAACCAAGTTTTAATTTATTTATATAACAAAAAGCATTTAATTATAAAATCCCAATAACAGATATGGTAATAACCTATAATCTAAAAATCTATACAACTATCTTAAGAACATAAGGTAAATATTTAGATTCAAAGTAGCCCCTGGAACAGTTCAGAAACCACCTAGATAGTTTTTCCAAACCATAAGTCATACCCTAACCTTAAGGAAATCTGAAGAGAAATGTAACTCTTCAAGAATAAAGCCCAGACAGATTTCTGAAAAAGCCTTCCAAATTAGTCTAAATCTTCTGAAGACCAAGTGCTCCAAAACAAGAAGTAAAAACAACAATGCAAGCTATTCAGGGAAGCAACCCAAAGTTCATATCCAAGTATAGACAGGACTGTGGATAAAGCAGGCAAAACAGTTAGGACTAGTTGTCATTTCTTATTCTTACACACACACACACACACACACACACACACACACACACACACACACACACACACTCTCTCTCTCTCTCTCTCTCTCTCTCTCAACTGTAACCAAGAAAACATTCTAAAGCTAGCTTTTGACTGTGAACCATCAGTACCTTATGATTTACAATATAGTACTCAAATGATGGTCATGCTAACCAGGGTTAATAACCGCTGAACACAGGCTGGCTCTCTCCTTCCCCCCTCTGCCCCTCCCTCATAAAAACCCTAGGTTAACAGACTTTGCCTGGGACCAAAAGGAGCAAACAACTACCAATCACACACTCCCAAATATCATCTTCATTCATTCTGGAAAAAAAGTAATTAAGAGTTAGCCTTTTTCCCCCAAGACAGGTCTATCAAAGCCTGACTCAAGCCAGACCTGGTCACTCACATCTGAAATTCTAGCACTCAGGAAGCTGAGGCAGGAGAATCAAGAGTTTAAGATCATAGCTACATAGCTATCCCAGGTTACATGAGACCCTGTCTGAAAAAACAAAACCAGCACAGCACACACAAACATATAACTATATAAACATATAAGTATACATTAAAAAGTCAATATAACCAACTGGCGTTCAACCAGGTGGAAATCAACAGGAGCATTCAATTGATGTATGTACCAAAAGGCAACTCAAAGGGAAGTAAAGGCTTTGCAGTAAGATTTGCTGTGGGTACAGGAAAACAAAACAAAACAAAAAACCCAAGTCCTAAAGTTTTTACCTGCTAGAATGAAAAAGTAATGCTAAAGTCCTTCCTAGAATAAAAAATAGATGGCAGTATCAAATCATCTCTATTAAGATTTCAGACTTAAACATACAAAAGATTCAGTTAAGCACAAATTTCAAATGAACAATTACTTTTGGATAAATATATCCTCCTTTGCAAATATTCAGATCGTGTGCTCATAAATCCAATTATGCAGAGAACATAGACGCAAGAAAACTCTGAGTCCCTCAACTTGTGTTTAAGAGACCACACACACCATGTTGCTATGACTGTGCCCCTGCCATTTTCTCCATTCTTTCGCTTTGTACATCACTAACTTTGATAACACTTTAACTTTTGCATGTGTTTCATTTATGAAATATCTGTATTTGTGAGCAGTTTCACTTTTTTAAATAAGGAAGTCACGGTTTCAGCTAACCACTGTGTAAAGCTAGACAGTTACATTCACTTTTTTTTAGGGGGAAAAAGGTTATCTTGAAATTCACATACAAAAACTTGGCAAGTAGTACAGTCTACAAAAATAATTTCTTCCTGTACTTCCTGTTATGTGACACAGCAGAATCGTACTAAAGAAAAAAAGTGACTAAACACAAGCTTTCTAAAATTTAAAGCACATCTCACCAAAGCCAAATCATTAGTAACCACAGTAGGTGCCTCATTTTGTTCTTTTTATGAAATAATGAGAAATTTCAAATATGTACATAAAAAATCTAAGAGTAAATAGAATAGAACCACAAGAATAATTACTTTGCCTGCTACAATTAATCATATCAAAAGGCTGGAATCAAAGCACATCATTTTTAAAAGGCCAATAAAAAACAGCTTAATGGCTAGCTAGGAAGTCATAGTTTGCTAATTTAACTGAACAATAATTAGAATCAACATATAAAATGCTGTGTACTTGTGGCATTTATGTGATTCTGCTTATGGGACTGTGATCTATGCTACGTCCACATTTTAGGCAGCACCTATTCAATTACACACACTTATTTACATATGACATCCGGAGAGACATGAACAAACGGCCTTAAATGCTTGGTAATCAATAAGAATACTTTTCAAGGTTTCATTACACAAAAGAATCTAAATTAGTGATAAACTGAGCAAATGTTGTTGCTCTTAACTTACTACTCCAAATGGAATGGAAATTTTAGATGTATTTCACAAGTGTTTCTCTATATGTTCTTTATAACTCAGAATGTACCCACATTCCTTTAAACTGCATTTTTTGCCTAGAAGTTTCAAATAACGGAATTACAATTTAAGTGACATGATGTATTTTAAATAGTCTCATTTAGTGCAACCCTTGATTTAAAACAACAGCAAAAAGGTATGGAGAGGACTTACAGATTTATTTTCTTTTGTTTGTTGTTGTTTTTCCTGACAGTACTGAGAATCGCACCTAGGGCTTCACAAAAGCTAAGCAGGACCACTATGAAGAACTACAAACTGAACACAACTTTTAAATCCCTGCCATTTCTTTAACCCCCCCTTTAATTTTGGGTATCATTTCTTGTATTAGCACAAATTATGTGTCCTTAGACAAATTTCAATTGTATCACATTTTAAAATTATAGCTGTCTAACAGTACATTATATAATAAATGATTTTCTCTTGAAAAAATTCAAGTATTACATTCACATACTACATTAATAAAATCCTGTTAAGTAGACAAGGGCAGAGCTGTTTATTTAACAAAGCTTGCCACTCTACAACTTTCATATAAAATGACTTTTAGATTACAATGAATTAATGTAATATTTGAAAGCTCTCTTTGTACTTTTAATTTGAACACGAGTTAAATTTACACATCTACGAGATTACCTGAAAGTCTTGGTTCACCGAAAAGGGTAAAGAGAAAGTTGAAGTATTTTAAACTACAATTGTTTTCTCATGAAAACCACAGACAAATTGAAATCGAATGTCATGTGAAACACCCCAGTTTCCTTTATGGCCTACAGCAGGAGTTATGGCATTCTTCTGCTCAACTCTAAGAGGAATTCATCAAGCTTTCTACTTCCTCTTTGTCCGCCTTCTCCTTAGTGATCCTCGGGGTTCACTGGGAAGATAGGGGTCAGCATCCCGCTAGACTGAAGCAGTGGTTTGAATTCCTACAGCTGGGAAAAACGCCCACCACCACCGGGCCTCACTTCATCAACAGCAGGGCTGTCACACTAGGCTCCCTCCCTTGTCCTGTAAACTGATTCTCATAAACGCGTTCCCCTCAAAGAAACACTTCCAGCAAGTGATCATATTCTCACTTCCACCGAGTTATTTTAAAGCACAATCGAAAAAAAAAATCATCTCGCCCTCTCGCTGCTGACACTGCTCGTGCAGGGCTGGAAGTAGAGGGGGTCCCGTCCCTACTGGGCGGACTAGACAAGAAATCCCTTCAGCTCGAGTGTGTACGCGTGTGTGTGTGTGTGGGGGGGGGGGGCTGGTGTTTTCACTTGGACCGAGTTAAGACGCCACCGAGGACTTCTTATACAGCCACGCCACGTTCGGTACAACTGTCAGCCCAAGAGCGACTGGCCCCCGGCACGACTCGCCTTAAAAAAGAAAGCTCGCCTGAGGTCCGCAGGTTCCTCTTTTCGTTCGAAAATGGAAGCCGGCGTCTCTGAGCCGTCTCTGACGGGAGAGTCAGTCCTCTGCCCCCTTTATTGAGTCTCCCCGTCTAATCCTGAGATCACGCCGCCGGGGATGGAAGGTTCTGGCTATCAGGAGCTCAGGTTACAGTGCGCCGCTTTGCTTTCGCACGCGAAGCCCCCAAAGCAGCTGACTTTGTAAACGCCCGACAACTGGCCAGCCGACAGCTCCTTCCCGGGACCCACCCGCAGGTGCTCACCCGGGTACTCACCGGAGGCCATGGCTCGGCTCCGCGCGCCCGCCGCAGTCGGTCCAGTCGGTCCGTCAGCCAGTCAGTCCGTCCGTCTCTGCAGCCGGGACCCCAGTCTTCTGACCACCTTCCCGGCCTCCTCTTCTTTCCCGGCCCCCTCTGGGCTTGCGGCTCACACCTTCCCACCCCCGAATCTTCGCGCTCAGGTCATTCGAGTCCTGGCGTCGCCCTGCCAGGATGCCGCGGCAGGGGCAGGGGGCGGGGCGGACCGCCAGGCGGAACGGGGATTTCCCGCTGTTGCGTCACTCGCGCCACCGCCCACCGGGGGCGGGGCCTCACGCTAGGCGCGCGCTCCCCTCCCTTCCAGAGCGGCGGCAGCCTGCGCGCTCGCGCGAGGAGCTCCCGGGGGCGCGCAGTGACCGCTCCGCGCGTGAGAAGCCGCTGCCCCCAGAGAAATCCCCCTCCTCCGGTGTCCGTCAGAGCGCTCTGGAGGCTGGGGAGCCGAGGGGCGTGTCTGTGACGTCGCGCGGCCGGAGGCGGGCCGGGCGGTGCAGCCGGCGCGCTCCGAGGCCCGCCCGGGGTTTTCGAGCGGTGCTTCCCCCTCTTCCCGACTTCGCACATGCAAATCTCCGCCCCCGCGCCGCCGCGCGCTGCGGGCCCGGTGCCCTCCAGGGGAAGTGCGGAAGCGCCGGCGCCCGCCTTAGGCTGTAAGGCGAGGATTTGCATAGGGGACCCCCGCAGTCTGATTTTCCTTCTAGATCTACGTTACACAGCAAACGCTCTCAGCCCTGCGGTGCTGCGCGGCGATTTTGCGTACGTGAACACAACGTCCCGAGATCTGACTAAGATACTCATGACCTGAGGCCTCGACCGAATTTATACTGCACTGACAGTCTGGCGGAATCTTTTTTTGCCTCAGTTGCTCATAGGCACCTCTTCTCTTGATCTGGGACCTATTGTCATTTTCATTGTATACAGGAGTTGACTGAGGTTTGGAGAAGTAGCTTGTCGGTACTCAAGAGTGCTAGTCCGGAAAAGCACGATTTAAGATTACTTAGCCTAGTGCACTCTCAGCTGAGGCAGGTGGATTGTCTCAACAACAAAAATAACCCAGGGTTATCTGGCTCCGCCTCCTGCGTGCTCCAGTCACTGAAACAAATGTGGAGGGGGAAAAATGACACCCTGAGTGCTGATAAGATGGCTGAGGAGGTAGCCGCGCTTGTTACCAAGCCTGACAACCTGAGTTCAATCTATGGAAGGAAGAGCACCAACCTCCAGAAGTTTTCCTCTGACCTCCACATGTGCCCGAATGTGCGTGCTTGGAAGGACACCAAAACAGTTGATAATTAAAATATATGCCATCCTGACATTTAGGAAAATCATCCTTTTATACCCCACAGTAAAAGATGCTCTTAAGTAAATAAAATCTGTCAACTCAAAAGTGTCTTCACAAAAGATATAAATAGTTTTTTTCCATTGGTTAAACACAATCATAGGCAAAATCACAAAGATAAAAACAACCAAAGAAGCAATTAGGGTGAATTACGTCCAGAACTTCGGAGCCAAGGCTGGAGAATCTTAACTTTGACGCTAGGATGAGTGGCAAAACATGTCTACACGGTGTGCGTGAACACACACACACACACACACACACACACACACACACACACACACACACACACACACACACGCTTCAGCCTTTGATGTAGCCAGATCCATACAATATACTTTTTTACGTTTTACTTGTTTAATTGTGTTTATCCAATAAAAAAGTAAATAGGAAATTGCAGCTTAAAACCAAGAGAGGTTTAAACTCTCATGGAGAGAGTTTTAGGCCTTGTGTTGGGCAGGAGGTGGTGTTACTCTACAACTGATAAGGCTACTAGTTATTGAGGTTTATAAAGAACAGCAGATGGTAGTTGTGGGTGTCACATGTCTGTAATCCCAGCAGACAGGAGGTGGAGGTAGGCATAGAAGAGTTTTGAGGTTATATACTCCACTATATAATGAATTTACAAAGCCATTCTGGGCAATGGGAGAACCTGTCTCAAACAACATACATAAATATTTTTGTTACTTTGTTTCTATAAAGAAAATAAGGTGGCCAGAGTAATAGAAATTGCCTGTGTTCTCTGTGGAAGTGATAGTTGAGCTCAGTTAATGACTGTTATTGGAAAATCTTAACCATGCAATTGATGCGTGCATCAATTTGAGATTTTACCCTGGTTGATATGTTGGACTGTTAGCATATGCTACCTGGGGTGAAGGCAGAACACTTAAGCTGTTGCAGTGCTGATGAAGCCTTGATTTGTCCTAGTGTTTGTGCAGAGGACACTGTGAAAGAAGTTCAAATGTATAATGTCACGGCCAGCCAGTAAAATTCAAACAACTGAGGACTTTTTTTTTTTTTTTTTTAATGAACTCGATTTTGGCAAAATAGAGTTAGTTACACTGCATGGAATATTACGTTCCAGTAATCCCAGGACTGTGCAAGCTGATGCCAGAGGATCTGAAGTTCAGGGTTAGCCTAGGTTATAAGGAGAGGCTGTCTTAATCAAATTTTAAAAATGGAGGTCACTTGTGACTTGAGAACTGTGCTATAAAAATGGTGATCACAAAGCTGAGCAGAAGCAGGTTGAGGAGAGACTGATGGGTGTGGTAGGTATAAACTTTTGGAAGAGTATTGAAGAATACAGAAATGGAGCACTAGTTGGTGCAGGGTGTGGATTTATATTATGCTCAGGGCTATCACTAACAGCCTCAATTTCAACAAGTTAGTACAAAGTCCCCTGTGAGTTGACTGGCCCTTCTCCAGGGGTGACCCAGGTACCTTCTATATTGTAGTCCCGATATTGAGAAGAACAGGATGAGCCTTTCAGGTTATCCCTAGCTACCTCAGTTACATTTTTATAACAGTGACAAAAATGCATGAATGACCAAGGTAATTTATAAAAGGAATCATTTAATTTAAGAGCTGGTGGTTCCAGAGCGTTGAGTCCATGGCCATTGTGGTGGGAAGCATGGGAGCCCTGGCACTGGAGCAGTAGCTGAGAGCTTACATTTTAGGACAACAACCATGAGGTAGAGAGTGAGGAAGAGTCAACTGGGAGTAGTGTGAGCTTTTTGAAACATCAAAGCCCACCCCCAGTGACACACCTCCCAATCTTCCCAAATGTTTCAACTTTGAATCAAGTTAAAAATCTATGAGCCTATTGGGGCCATTCTCTTTTAAAACCACCACACTAGCTTTAAATTAATCCATTTACAAAGCAACAACCATGACCTGAGATACTCCATTTTGAGTATAAATGCCAAGTAAGAATGAGTTTCCTATCTTGCTTATACAAGTAAGCAACCATTATCTGCCAGTACACTAGGAGACAGAGCGCTAATACATCAAGGGAATCAGAAGAGCCCCAACATGAACTTAGCAATCATGTTACATGTAGTCAACCCCCTTACCTGGGACTATTAAGAGAAGGAACACCCCAAGACCCAAATGTGATAGGTATGCTAATTGTCACCCAGTTACCTGCCATAATCTCCATCTAGGATAATTGCTATACCAAGGGCTCCTTTTGCCTTTGTCCCAGTCTCCAGCTCAATTGTCCTGCAGATGAACTGAGCTCACATCAGACTGACCCTGGAAATGTCCTGTCACTTGAAATGGCATTTGATGTTTCTGCACCTTAACATCTTGGTGTCTGAACAGTTGGATGCCCACAGTTCGTCAGACTTCTTGCCCAACCTCCTGCAGATTCTTCCTTGTGCCTGTGTATGCGTTCTGCCTCTGCCTTCAGGAAAGCCTCTGAACTCTGTAGCTTCTTTCACCCTTTCTTAGACGTTGTTTAATTCGTTACATATACATATTCCAAGTGCTGTGACTCTTAAATACAGCTAGTTCTTCATGTTGTGGTGACCCCCCCCCACCATAACATTATTTTTTTGTGTGTGTTACTTCATAACTGTAACTTTGCTACTGTTGTGAATTGTAATGTAAATATCTGTATGAGACCCTCAAGGGGGTTGTGACCCGCAGGTTGAGAACCACTGTTTTAAAAGTATGTGAAAGACAACTGTCTTACCTTTGCTTGGGGTCTGTATCTTTTACTCTGGTTGAAGGCACAGGGCTAAGTCACCTAGGAGCTCTGCAATTACAGACTTGCACTACCATATCTGGCCTTTATGTGGGTTCTTAGGAGTTTGAACTCAGTTCCTGTGCTTGCTCAGCAAGCACATGACTTCCAGCCTGGAAGCCATGTTTGACTCACCTGTCACCTCCAGCATACCCTACCTACAACATCCACTCACCATATATCCTATTGTGATGAATCTTTTCCTCTCTTATGTTGCTAGGGATAACACTCAAGTCCTAGAGAAACGTTCAGGTTTTTGACATTGTTATGATACATTGTCACCTACAAAGTTCACACTTGAGAACAGCATAGTTAAGTTGCAAAGAAAAAAAAAACGTGCAAAAAAAAAAAAAAAAAAACAAAAACCTCATACTGTTTTAGGTGTTCGTGATTTTGTGTTTGTTGCATATACTTCCTGGGGCATATACTTCAGCTTGGTCCCACCTGGAAATATGCTAAGCGTGCTAAGCTTGCACTGAGCTGTGCCAGTAGCTCTCTCGTTTATTTTGACTGCTGCTGTCTTTGTGACGTCTCATCTGAATGACTGGAATGTTCTAAGAATTTTTACTTCTGTCCTCTTTAAAAATCTATTCAAATCTATTGCTGCCTGAGTTACCTGTATGAATACACATTAGGCCATACCGCATTTATGATTTAAAACCATGGTTGGGTCCAAACACATGGCTTCCTGTCTCCTCCATAATTTAAACACTGCCTCCTTCCTCAGCCTCATTTCTTGTATTATATCCCTTCTTGAACTGCTTTATGCTCTGGGATGTATAAATAAGACTTTCTGCTTTTGCTCTCTCCCTTCTGCCCAGAATGCTCCTTCCTAAAGATGTGCTATGTTTATGCATTCAAAGTTTCAGTATTTCTGAGTGATCCCTTCCTAGCTGTGACCCCTCCATGCATACTCATTTGCTTTAAGCAAGGTCTGCACTATAATTCTGAGACTATTGCAGTCTACAATTTGTTGTATTTTGAAACTTGTTATAATAATATCTCTTCAGTTTGATGGTAGCTATGGTTTTTGTTCTTTTGAGGCTGGTCGGGTACATCATGATGCTCTGTCTCAACACAAATAATTAATAAGTGAAGCCAACTTGATTCGATTGCAGCCTGATACTAGCATGTTATACTGAACTTACAATTTTCACACCTTAAAATCTTTCTGATGTATAAATAGTCCCTCAATTTGTGAAGTGTTCGCACTCCTGGGAAATCCTCAGTATATATAGTAAGCCCACAAAAATATGTGGCTTTGTGTGTAAAGGGAGCTGTGTTCAATGTTTGCATTTGTTTTAAAAGTTTTCCCACCTTCATGAATGGGAATGGTGAGAGACTGGAAAGTTGGGAGATGTTCACAGTGCTTGCTGGACTGGACTACCTCTTGCAGAGAATCTAGCAACCTTCAGCACCTCAGCCCTGAATGAGGGAAAGATGACCCTGTATCACGTTCACAGCCAACGGCTTGGTCACGGGTTTCCCAAACATTCATGAAAGTTTGAAACTGATTTATAATTTTGGTGGTCAAGTTTGAAACTGATTTATAATTTTGGTGGTCATTATAATCACTTTGGAAAGTTACTGTATATGCAAATTCCTTGGTCCCACTCTCAGAAATTCTGAATCCATAGATAGGGGAACAGCCCCAGAATCTACAGTTTCTTTCTTGACTTCTTAGGAATTTTGTCCTTTAGAACTCAACTTGAGAAGCTTTGCTTTAGATTAGAGGCATACACCATAGCCAATACGCCACTCTATAAAATCGTCAGAGACCATCTTCTAAGAATCTTTTTATTTAGAAATATTATTTAGTGTCTTTATGTTTTAAAGACATAAAAATTTCCGTAGCAGTATTGGCAGTAAAATCTTATTGCCATCTCTTTATTATAAACAAAAGTGAACATTCTATGAACAATGAAAATTGTAGTAATACTGTCTATTATTTTTACCACTATGGAAAGCATGTAAAATTTAAAACACAGCTGGTAATTGTGGTAATAGAGAATAAAAGAAAGGGTCAGATCAGATGAGGTTAGGGAAAGTACTTGGAGGTAACTGGGGACTACCAGGTTAGTTGCTGTCTATCAAAGAGTTTGAATCTGTGAAAGAATGGAGAGGAAATGGTAGGCCATACTTCCCATGCTGCCTGACATCTGAACTAGAGAGCATGTCTTTTCCAATGTCAGTGGAGAGCTGAGAGTATCTGTGCTTGATCAGAAGCTCTGTTTGTGAACAGAATATGTAGTTCATGCTTTAGTCCGGAGGCACTCCTTTCTGGATCTAAGTTGCTTTCAAAGGAAGTTACAAGACTTCTGGGTAAATGAGAAGTTAGACAAAAATAAGAATATTTAGTACATAATAGAAGCTGTGAAAGAAGATCTCTTTAGTTACTTTTGTCCGATATGAAAGACCCTGGCTTTGCAAACTCACTTTGAATCTCTGAGATTGTTAACTGTACATCATTTAAGGGTGTCATTTTACCTCTGTCTGTTTGCTCATCTGTAAATGGGGTTACAATAGAATAGCTGCCCAATAGGCTTTCCATGAGACCTGAACAAGATCTCTAAGGAACATGCTTGGCATATGGAATGGGCTGAAAAAATGCTAACAAACCCCTAAAGCCCATTTTATTATACTTCTCAAAACCAGGCTCAATAGTGCATGTTTGTAATCCTTGAACTTAGAGGCTTAGGTAGGATTGCCATGTGTTGAAGTTGGATGGAGTTACACAGTGAGTTTGAGCCAATCCTGGGTTACTTAGTGAGACCTGGTGTCAATCCTTCTATTTCCCAAAATTTCTACTTGCAACAATAGAAAGTTGCTATGCCATATTCTGTATCTCACTTTTTCTTTTCTTTTCTTTTCTTATATTTTTTGATGTTTATTTAACAGGGGAGAGTTTGAATACTTGCTCACTATAACAATTGCACAGTTGAGTGTACCACATCTGGAGAAGTCACAGGAGTCAACACATCTAGAATCTAATGGTTAAGCTTCATGCTGGGAAAGCCACCTTCACCAGCGGTCTCTCCTCTGCCAGGTAAGTATCCACTATGCTGCACATTCTTATCCAGAGGCCTTTAGATGGCAAGCTAACATGTAGATCCTATGTTTAGAGCCAACTCCACTGTGGAGGCAGGGTCCTAGGAGCCATGGCTGAGAAGCAAGATGGAAGGCACCGAAGTGACTGCACTGAGCAGACAAGCCAAAAATAAATTTCTATCTTTTTTCAACTACTACATTTGATAAAGTAGCTAAAATTGACTAATATGGGAATATATTAGGAAAAAGAGGGAAATAAGGATAAACTCCATTAGCAACAGAGTACTTTGGTTTGTTTTATAGGGGGAGAGCTGCTGTATTTTTTTAGACAGTTTCTTATTGTGCATAGGTATACAAAGAGGTTTTATTTTACTTATAAAAAATGACCAAGAAACTTATTTCAAAATAATTCTTAACTGTTGTGTTAGCCCAAGTCTGTAACTTTACCACTTTGGAGGTAGAGGGAGGAGGTTCAGGAGTCTCACATCATCTGTGGCTACTAAAATTAGAAAGTTGCTTAGCCTACATGAGATTTTGCCTCTAAAACACTCAAACAAAGCAATGCATATATCTTTACCATTTATTAAAGATTAAAACAAATTTTCATACTGTTGAGGTGTCAGATGGCTTTTAAATGTTTACATAAAGAATTAAAACTTGGGGCATGTGATGGTGGCACATACTCAGCATTTGGCAGGTCGAGGCAGGAGGCTAAGGAATGGAGGTTGTCCTTATCTACATAGGGAGCTGGAGGATAGTATGTGTTACTTAAAGCTGTTTCTTACGTAGGTGTGATCTCAGCACTGGAAAGGCTGAGACGGAGGACTGACACAAGTATGAAACTACAGTGAGCTCCATACGCTATAGTGTTAAACTGTGTCTCTAAATAAAATAAAGTGACAAGACCTTTTTTCAAAAAACAAAATAAAAATTAATTAATTAAGTCTTGGATGAGTATTTGATACCATAGTATATAGAATATCTTCATTATTTTTCACTGTTAATAAACACTTTGCTTTTACAGTTGTCAATACTGAAAATGCTATTTTCCATAAATATGTGCAAAATATCAGAAGCATGTATAGGGTCATTTCAGAAACTGCTGGAAATTCTGATCCTAAACTAGATCAAATACTTTAATGACTTTTTAAAAAATAAAACTCATGTTAGGAACTCAAACATCAAAAAAAAAAATTAAAGCAGAGTTTTGTGTAGTCCAGGGCCTCAAACTCATGAAGTATCAGAAAGCGACATTTAACCCCAGATCTTTCTGCCTCCATCTTTCAAAGAGACTGGAATTACAGGCATGTGCTAGCCACCATGTCAGATAAACAGCTATTCTTAACAATCAAACATTCTAGTACTATTGCATATCCAAATATATACTTAACTTGACTCGATGCTGAGGGATATTAGGAAAATATTAACAGTCCTTGTTTCTATAAAGATAGTCAATCTCATTAATACAATTAAAATACCACAATCCATAAAACACAATAATCTGAAATCTGAGACAAACAGTTTCAGGCTGCAGACATTGGCCTGGCATGTTGTGATAGCATGAGTTAGTGAAACTTGCACATGTGTGCTCCAGGTACCACACTGGGTCATATGATTCAATGCCGATCAGTACCTCCAGAAATGTATCTGAGTCTTTATGGATTTTGTTTTGGGTTGATTTAGGTAGTTGCATGTTCAGGAACTTTTTCCTCTTTCCAAATGTGACCCATGCCTTCATTTATATGGGACTGAGATCCACAGCTGAGGCTGTGTACAGAAAAAAATGTGACAAGTTCCAGGGAGTGCTGTGATGGAGGTTGTGTCTAAGATAGCAGGAAAAGTATCTTCTCAGAAGTCAGTGCAGTCAAACAAAGTGACTTTGAACAGCCAGAAGATGAAGTCAAAACTAAATGGAAAGGAAATAGTAAGGGAAGATTCTAAGGAGAAGTTGCTCATCTTGGTGACCAAAAGGATTTAGTGATTTACGGAGTAGGAACTGAACAGAAGTCCAAGGATTCTCATCAGAAATGCTCTGGGCACAGCAGGAAAATGGAAATCTGTTATGATCAGTTCAAAAAATTATAATTCAGAGGGTGGCACCCAAATCCTGCCATCCCTTTTGCCTGAAGTTTCTCCTGTCCTACAAAGAGGTCTTACACAACTATTGTGACATAAACTGTAGGGGAGGGACAGTCCCTAAGGTAAGACACAGCTCTGAGGAAGCTGCCCCACTCACCTATGTTAAAGGAACTGAAACATTAGATTAGTGAAGTACCAGAGAAATGAAATTTGAGTACATGAGAACTTCTAAAGTTAGTCACAAAGCATCCAGAAACTTCTCTCTTTTCAGTCTGTATGTTTATAGTAGGTAAGTCAGTTTTGTGTAGATAGCACTGTTTACAAGTATGGCACAGGGAATTAACTTGATTTCCATAACAGGAATAATATCTGAGGTTTCTGAAACATGAGATTCAGTAATTTGTTCAGACTTAGGATTAATAGTTTTCAGAACTGGTAGTAGTAAAGTCAAATGACATTTCTGATAGTAGTTAAAGAAGAGAATTGAATTTGAAGGTTGGAAATAACTGAAGGCGCAAATCTCTTTTAAGTTATACTAATCCAAGATTAATACTTATTGGAATATAAACCACACTCACGATACAGGTAACAGCTTATATAGGCACCTGAGAGATTGGATTATCCACATGATGGACGATGGATGCCGAACCGGTCTCTCCAGCAGGCAGGAACAAATGGGGCTCCCCAAGATCCCAGCAGTCCCTCTTGAACGGAGCTGGCCACTCCCCCTTCAGGAGCCCGGGACCCTGGATAAGTGTCTTCCCATCTTATCAGCTGACACCTGAATCCCACCACATCTCCCCCTTTTGTCTAACTAAGAAGGTTCTAAACTAAGACTATATACAATATCTTTCTGTAGGCTGTGAATATCAATCTTTAAATAAAGGAGCTGTTTTGGCCCATGACAGGAACCATAGAAAAAGTAGGTGGGGAATCAGAATAGGTAGGAAAGGAAGAGTGGAGTCAAGGACAGACTGAGCCAGCTGCCCAAGAAGAAACATATGAGGAACACAGGTGAGTCACGGGCCACGTGGCGGACAGATTAACGAGAATGGGTTGAGTTAAGATCTAAGAGCAAGCTAGCAATGTGCCTAAGCCATAGGCCAAACAGCATGAAGCTAATATAAATGTTTATGTCATTTCTGGGGGCCTGATCAGCTGCCGGTGGCTAAGGGGTCTGGGGCTGCAGGTCTGTGGGTCTGGACCTCTGGCCGCCTGGGACCAGGAAACCATATTGTAACAAATAACTCTAGATCATTTCGTCCCTCCCTCCTCCAGTCTCTGCACTGAGTCTGGCCATGTAAGTAGCCTTGTACTCACTGTGGCCCCCAGCTCACCTTGACCTTGTGCAGGATGTACCACCACGCCTGAATGCCTGTCTCTTCAGTCTTACTTACTTGTAAACTAGTGAGAACACATGCCCTGCCTTAGGTACTTTGTCAATATCTACTCTGTTGGTTACAGAGTAGGAGCTGTGAGTCTCAGTACCAACTGATGAAGTTCTTAGCTTTTGGGTTGGTGGAAAACAGAAGTCTGATAAAGATGCATTTAAAGTTTTGATTAGTTGCAAGAATGTTAGGTTGGACACAGGTGTAAGAAATGAATTAATATATCTTTTAAGAAAACTAAAAATAGCCCAAGATCATTTGTTTCTTTTTTGTAACATTCTAACTGGACATCATTACTAAATGCAGTCTTTGCATGGTGGAATCTTTAACACAAGTATGACTTTTCTTTTTGTATGGGACCTGGGACCTCCTTTGTGAATAGCTTGAGGCTAAAGGGTAGGTTCTCTTGGACTCTTGACATTCTGCCTCTGCCAGTGATGTTGCAGTAACATAGTCCACCACAGAGGCTGGACTCCAACACTGGGAGAAAACAATTTCTTGTTCTTTTAAATTTCCTATTCTCACATATTCTGTTATAATATCATAGAGTAATAGGTTGTTGTTTTTCTCATAAAAAGTGATACCAAGTAGTTCATTGGACTTTACTGTATCTGATATTAACAAACTATAAAAGACATCTTAAGATCACTACTTAAAAATAAAACCAATGTGCTTGAAGCTTCAAAACAGAAAAAAATCTGGGAGGAATCTGAGGGTGTTTATATTTTATTTAATTTATCATTTTACATGCATTTATGTGTCATGGCATTTGTGTGGAAGTCAGATAACAGCCTTTGGGCTGAATCTTCAGTGGTCTAGCTAATAGCCTAGAGCAAGTAATTTACTGACACCTGAACTCTCAGGACATGGTCTCCTCTAAAATATATATTTCTTTAGACTAGTTATTAAATTCCTTCTTTTTATATTATTATTGTTATTATTATTATTATTATTATTATTATTATTATTATTATTATTATTATTATTTTGGTTTTCAAGACAAGGTTTTTCTATGTATCCCTGACTATCCTGGAACTCTTTCTGTAGATCAGGCTACCCTCTAACTCGGAGATCCTATATCTGCCTTCAGAGTGCTGGGATTAAGGGTGTGTGTTTTAAAGGGCCTCTGTTTTCCATCATCTTTTTGTTTGTTAAGACAGAATCTCATCACAAGCTGCTTCAGAAGTGTAGCTGAGGCTGGCCTAAACTCCTGATCTTCGTGCCTCCATATCCCAAGGGCTGGGATTGTAAGCATGTCCCATCCACTACACATGACAAATTCTATATATATTAAGACAGACCCAGGTGGTTTCTAACACCTACAATTTCAGTAGTTGGGAGGCTGAAGCAGAACAAGTGCTGAGTAAGGCCAGCCTGGGCTACAAAGTATTCCAGGCCAATCTTAGCTACAGAGTGAGACCTGGTGTCAACAAAATAAAGCAAAGCCAAGCCAAACAAAACAATGGCAATGAAAAGGACAGAATTTCCATTTTCACTTTCTGTATTATGTTTAACAGTTGTTATACTCCTGCTGTCGCCCAAGACTGCTGGCAGATTTGAATATAGAACATAGTTTCTATATCATAATAGAAGTTTACAACTTTGACCAAGCTTTTTGACAGAGTACAGGAAACAAAAGTCAACCAAACAGGAAGTAGGCAGAGCAGCACAGAACAGCAGGAAACATTAGACCTAGTATAAGAACTGTTTATAGAACACATAAGAACCAAAGAAAATACTCTGAGTTGAAATCTTAATTTTTCAAACACTTAAAAGGGACCATGAGAGTAGGGAAAATAAGGAAGTACAAGGAAGAGAAAAATTACCACACTAATTATTACACAGCCAAGGAATGTAGTCAGCAGAGGTAGTGGTAGAGGCAATTTTAAAATATTTCTTCAACTCCCTTGATCATTCTTCCACAAAGAGGAGAGATTTATGGCTTCTTTCTTTGAATCTGGGCCAAATCACACTAGCTAGTTAACCAGTTAGAGTATGGGAGAAGGCATGCTATGCACATTTTAGGCTAGGTCATATATTCCTGCTGTCTATGTAGGGATGGAGACACATAATTGTCACCTGCAACAGCCTGAGGATTCCTTTCATTTCTAGAGATTTCAACTGAGGTAAAGTCAGATTCTTGTGTTTAATGCAAAAAATAATTTTAGGAGAGTCTAATGTGTAGCAGAGTTGGAATTTATTAGAAGAAGTTTTAATTTATTTACTTATTGAGATTGGGGTCTTATTCTATAGCTTTGGTTGGCCAGGAACTCACTATATGAATCTAGATGAGTTCTCACTCACGATGCTCAGCTTAAAGACATTTTAAATATAGATTTTATACACCAGAGATAAAAGAAATAAGGCACTCTAGAAGAAAGTGAGACACCAAGAGCATGGTATGGGCATCTCTAAGCAGTTCACAGTAATAGTATCTTGTTTTAAACTCTTATTCTTATTAAATATTTAAAAACTATGCTTTATTTTATGAATAGCAATACAGATTATATGTTAAAAAACAATGTTTTAGAATGACTTGCTATAGTTTTAAACAGAAATAAAAAGGAAAAAACCTTTCAGCTTACAGAAGCCCTTCCCTCAGAACAGAATTTCAATTCACTTTTTTAAAATTGGCCAGTATGCCAGGTGTACCTTGACTAGTGCGTTTGCTTTCTACCGTGCCAGTGGTCAATGGAGTTAAAGGGAACCCGGCCTTCACAGTCACTGCCTCAAAGGAAGAGCAGGCTGGATTGTTTTAGAATGCAGAAATGGCTCTTGCTGCTTCAGTACTCAGAAAGTTGAATGATTATTTTTAGACTACCATCTTTAAAGGACCAATAGAAAAGCTGAAGGAGATCACAGGGTGGTTTCTGAGTGAGACTTGACAGGACTGCAGCTGAGATGTGACAGCCTAGAGCATAGGGAGGCAGGGTAGTGAGTAGCTTCACTGTTAACAAAGTCTTGCCTAAGACTATCCAAAAAATATCCGTGAGAGGAATGAGGCCTGACCCAAGGTCATGTACATTCATGCCTTAAGCCTAGTTTATTGCTATTGTAACGTAAACTATCTGATATAAAGGAATAGTATCTCTATGTCAGCTACCTTCACAGGTAATGTTAATTGTGCTACAAGTCTCTTAACTAGTGAGAGGCTGCAACCAGACTCCAGAATGAGGGCCTCTTTTTCCTGCCCATGTTATCATAATTTTCCCGCCTCTTTTTTTCTGCTTCACCAGGACCCTGCTTTAGAGCCTTGAGCCCATGTGAGAAGTATCACTATCCCATTTCAGCCATACTGTGAGGAAGCACAACTAACTCATGAGGAAAGACCATGTGGAAAGATTCCTGTGTGGAGGGGAGATGCTTACCCATAGCAAGTACTTTCCCACTGCTTCTTTCCTATGGACCAGCATATCTGGCTGCATAACAAATTCTGCTGTGGTTGGATGTAAAATGTTTCCCCATAAAGTTCACGTATTTGTACCTTTGATCTACAGCTGGTGGTGCTATTTTAGGAAGTCATAGAACCTTTGGGTGGCGGCCTATGTATGTGGAGGAGGTAGATCTGGGGAAGGCAGACTTGAGCTGTTCCAACCACTGTGCCTTCACTGCCATGATGGAACATATGCCCTTAGACCATGGGCCAAAGTAACTCCCCATCCCAACAACAAAAGCACTTAATACAGATCCTAAGCCAAAATGATTCACCAGAGCGCTTCCTGAATTCCTGACTTATTAAAGTCATGAAGTAACAGATGATGGTTATTGTTGCTTTAAGCCAATAAGTTTTAGGGTAGTTTTTTATTCAGCAACAGAGAACTAGAGCAATAGAAGAAGTAATTTAAACCCTATAGTTTATAAGCAAGTAGAGAAAGAACCCAAGGGCTCATTGGAATTAATTGCTATAAGTTTCCAGAGGCCCTATTTAAATAATGAAAACAATTAATTGATGGGACCAAGTAGCTAAAAGGAGTCCTTGTTCTAGAAAAATGATAGTTAGAATGAATGTTTAAATAGTATGCCATATTTCTCAAGGGGAGGCTGTATAGGTAATTCTTTCTGTCATTCTGTCTCCCATTTCATATTATCAACAGTATGTCAGATATTTTGGGTGATTCGTGGCATGTCACAACTCAGCAAGTCAAAAGCCACAAACTGGGTGGTTTAGGACCCTGTGAACCAGGAACTGGTTTAATGTTCTTAGAATAGTCAGAAGAAACTACCAGAAGGGCCGTATTTCAAGACGGGTAAAAAAGATGTAGAGAAGTCAAAGCATTCTAGGACCTAAACTCCTGGATTAATTGTCTTGTTCTTGTTGTAAAGTATTGAGAGGAAATTAATTAAGGAAAATTAAGAGACCAGTGGGATATCACGGTGATTAAAGGCACCTGACACCAACCCGATGACCTGAGTTCTATCCTGGGATCCACAATCGTCCTCTGATCTCCACAGAGACATGTGCCCCCACACAGTGCACACCCCCATAACAAATAAATAAATAAATGTGATGGGAGTAAGGGAAAGTATGACAAACAAAAGCATATGCAGATAAGTTACAATGGAAAATGCTCATATGTTCATATGTTTAGAGTAGCAAATTAATTAAGATAAAAATAGATGAGTAGTTTATTAGGAATTGGGGCACTCAGGAATTGACTACTGGTGAATATAATGAGTATAGAATTCCTTTATAGGGTGCTGAGAATATGCTAAAATTGATTATGATGAAGGTTGAAAAACTAAATTAATAGATTGAGCATGCCAAATACAAAAGTCTAAAACCCCAAATGATCCAAAATAAAGCTTTTGAATGCTGATGTGGTATAACTATTTCCATGGCCATCACTATCATGAAGCAGAATTGCAATAGAGTTCTATAGAAGACCCTGACCTGTAGTCATGGCAACACAATGAGCAGAATACTGTAGCTGATAGATAATCTACAGCAATGGAATGGTAATGTGTCTCTCTGTTAACATTTCTTTCTGGAAGGCCAGTTGTTAAGATTCTTACCGGAGGTTTTAGACATTACCTTCTGCCTCAGCTACACATGGTCTTGATGGATAGAAGGGAGTGTTAGGGTACATAGGCAGTAGATGTGTGACTGGGTAGGGGGTAGAATTCTCTAGTGTGTATTTGCATGTGTGTCTATGTTGCCAGTTGAACTTCCCATCCTTTGGGTCCCCAATAATTCCATTGACTAACAAGATAGATTTGGA
This sequence comes from Phyllotis vaccarum, assembly GCA_033318265.1. Taxonomy (NCBI): domain Eukaryota; kingdom Metazoa; phylum Chordata; class Mammalia; order Rodentia; family Cricetidae; genus Phyllotis; species Phyllotis vaccarum. The sequence continues at coordinate 61,453,340 of JARWLC010000015.1, read as the reverse complement.
TGAAATCTCCTTATGTATCTGCTGACTTCTCTGTTTGGTGCTATTGAGTTGCTAGGGTTACAGCATGTGAGGGTCAAAGTCCTTACTAGATAAGCTTCCCTACTTGTCTTCAATAGACCAAATAAATAAACAAAACAAATAGGAAAAAGTGAAAGCAAAAACAAAACAAAACAAAATTTTCAATGTGGCCATCTTGGAAAAGGGAACATGGGGTCCTAATGTGAGTTTGAGGTATTTGTAACTAAGCTATCATAGTCAAGGTGTAATCTTGCCTACTATCCTTTTCTGGGTTGTGGCCTCTCTTGTGTGGTAGTTTGGCATGTCAGAACTGCATGCAATTTCTTTCTAGGAGATGAACTCACTCTCTCCATCCACTGGGCACCAATTTCAGCCTTTTTCTTCTTCCAGCTTAAGACTCTTAGGGAAATTCCAACTTCTTGGGGTCCATCTCAATAGTTTGATGGCCAGAGAGAGGAATACTATTACATCTGTTCAGTCACTTCTCCCTGTGTTCTTCAGAATGTCTGGCAGTTTTCTCTGAGAAGCAGGAACCTGAGGGACCATCTCAGTTTGGTCTGCCAAAGTTTAGAGGTCACTTTCCTATGGATCTCGCATGTGTAGTTTATATAGCATACTATCAGGCAGTTGAAGCAAGAACACTTTCTTGTACAGTGGCTAACTTTTGCTGAAAAGAAAGTAAACTCCACATGGAGTTTCTTTGATGCCCATTATCCTCTTGAAGTGGATTTTTGCTGTCAGCAGTAGACCTGTCTCATTGTCTAGAAAAGTCTAAGTTCTTAAAATATTTTAAATGCCATATTCTGTAGGTCTTTGAAGCATTTGAAGATTATCTATTTAATTGAAATATATCTTTGTATATTTAAAAAATCAAACTAACATGACTGTAAGTTTGGTTATTATAGATGACTATTAATCTACATTTCTTAATTATACATGACAATTTTAAATGAGTTACATAAACATGATACCTTAAGTAAGAGTAGAAATATACATACAATATAACAAAATTGATCTTAAATTTGTATCAATAAACTAAAATTCATACCAATGTAAAATACTTTGAGATAAACAGCTAGTAATTCAGCAATAGATTCAGTAATCTATCTTTTTAAATCATTTCTATATCATATTCCCTCTTTTTCCCTAGAAAGAGATTGACTATGATTATTTACAGTTTATAATGAAAAGAAACATTTATAAACAATATTTTGGGAATTTAGGAATAGCTTTCTATTACTATTTCCTACTGATTGGGGGCACTGGCAATCTTATAGGGATCCTGGGGCTGGATCATCTTAGCCAGCAGCCTTGAAGCTGATGTGGCTATCTCTTCCCATCAGAGATTTTTTTTTGAACAGGTATTCCTTGATCAAACCATATTAGCATAGAAGTTATCTGAAGGTTCTCATCTTCTGTGGAAACAAAAGCAGAACCTCTTTTCCAAAGCAAAACTCAAAGTCAAGATATCTTTAGTATTCAAGATATCTTCATTTAACATAGCAGCCTTTATAATCAAATGTCTTTCTGCAGTTATCTCATTAACAATTAAAAGTTAAAATAAAGCACAATAATAAATAATCCAAACTTTGTGTATTTTTTATTTTTACTTGTCTTATTATATTTTTATTACTCTATTTCTCTTTTTAAAGGATTTTCTCTACCCTTTTTCTTTTTTTCCCCAGCCTATGTATTTTTTTCACACACATTGTCATCAGTCTAGAGGTTTTTATCTATCTGAATCTGTTTTATTGAATACTTTTAATCATTTTTTAACCAGGATTATTTTTAAAATGCTAAACTATAAAGAACTGCTTTTTTTTTTTTTAAGCTTTCTCAGGTCTATCTGGATCAATGCCCCACATTGGGTGCCATTGGTTGTATGAAATTTCTGGCCTAGCCTAGCACTGAGGTTCAAATGAATCTCTCCTGCCTGCAGCTGGCCTAGCCATAGGTTCAGCCTCATAGCCCTGTGCTCCTCTTGGTCCTAAATAATCACACAAAGGCTTATATTAATTACAAGCTGTTTGACCTATGGCTAAGGCTTATTGCTAGCCAGCTCTCATATCTTAACTCAACCCATTTCTATTAATCTGTCTTGCCACATGTCTCATGGCTTACTTGTACTCCATTATATCTTGCTTCTTGGGTGGCTAGATCATGTCTCTCCTGACTCTGCTCTCCTTGCCCTGTATCTAAGCTTGGATTTACCACCTGCTTCTAAGCTGCTCTGCCATAGGCCAAAACAATTCCTTTATTATCCAATGGTATTCACAGCATATGCAAAGACATCCCACATCATACAAGTGTCTCTTTAGAATATTATCATTTATGTCAATATGGTTACAGGATTAAAAGTTACACAACAGCTGATATGTTGTGAAAAATCCACCCCTGATTTCATGTAATAGGTCACAGTCAAAACACTTGGACAGTAGAAATATTGAATAAAATTACCATCAGGCTGTAGGCGGAGTTTACCCACAAGGACACCAATACCAGATAGATATTTATTAGAATATAAACCAACACTCACGGTACAGGCAACAGATTACAGTAGCACCCGAACAGGAACCGGAGTCTGCAGACGGACGGACGATGGGATCCTCCCTCCAGCAGCCAGGAACCAGGAAGAGAGCCTCCCAGCGTCCCAGCAGCCCCTTATCAATGGGGTTGGCCACACCCCCTCCAGGAGCCCGGGACCCTGGATAAGCTTCTTTGGACCTTATCAGCTGACACCTGAATCCCACAACATCTCCCCCCTTTTTCTAACTAAGAAGGTTCTAAACTAAGACTATGTACAGTAGGAATTATTATGAGGTAGTATCTAGGAGAGGTCAAAGTACAATTGCTAATCAAAGCCTAACTTATATAAGGTACATCTAATAGTTCTAGAATATTGGTAGATAGTAGGGTGTATAGATTATTTTAAAGGGTTAATCTGGGAAAGTGAGAATCTAACACCTGAGTGTTCTTATCTAAGGGATACTAGGGTGAAAACCTTAAACATCTATTCTTCAACCTCTTCAAGACCTGAGAAGGAAGGTGAAATTGTCTGAAAGACAGAAGTATATGGAAGTAGTTACTTCCAAAATTTGGGAGAGGACAGCAACACAGCTACCTGGACAATCACCTCTGGATTTGTGCACCGTTAGAGCATCTATCGGATTGGCTATAGGCCTATGGTATCTGACAGATCTTTTCACAAGCAGAACAATTTTGAAGGGACTGTCTTATCCTGTCTAGGCAGGTTTCGTCAGTCTCCATCTATCAACTTGTTCATCCAGCTTGACATCATGTGTGTACTGTCAGCAATCAAGGTAAGGACAGTTCCTTACTCAACCGGCCATTTTTTGCCAAAAGGACCAACTCCAATGGAGTATCTTTGATGCTCAACACCATCTTGTGAAGGGAGCAGTGACACCAGGAGTCGTCGTGTCTCTCGTGGCCGAATTTTAAATGTTAAATGCCATATTCTCTGGGTCTATGAAACGGTTGAAGATTCTTGTCTATCTATGATATTCTAACCTGTATCTGACATGACTGGGATATGATACCTTAAATAGTGTTGACTGCAGATCTTATCGTCTTAAGGAATAAACCCTGTACTAAAAATTAGAATACCTATATAAGGGGTGTACAATCTCTGAACAATGACCCTTAGTAGAACTATCGAACATTAGCCAGGGGTATTTTACCAGGTAAAGTGTCCACAGCATTTTAGACATGTAAATACATATATATCATCCAAACAGAGGTATATAAAACATCTTGTGCATATATCATAACTAGTGCAATCATACATTATATCTAGTATAGTTAAATGAAGGTAGTAATTGCATAGTATACATGACAATGATGTGCAAATATTTTAAACAAAGGTAGAAGCATACATAAAATATAGCAATTTCAGATTCAGCTTTACATAATAGTTACAGATTCAGATTTATATCGAAGTACAAGTTGCTTTGGTTACATAAAACAATCTCAGATTAAACTTTGTACCAATGTACAAATTATCACAATTAAACATATAAAATGATTTCACATTAGTATCAATATACAGATATCTATGACAGTGCAAATTGTTTTTAGCTTAGCCCATACATTCAGCTAAAATGAAGTATAGGTAGGTAGAACAGTCTACCTTTATCTATCCTATATATTCCCCCTCTCTTCTTCAAAAAAAGATCTCTGATGCTATATTATAGTTTTGTCTTTTACCCAGTTTTACCCACAACCTTTGGAACATAAAACTTATTGGGAAAGGGGGCGTAGTCGTTTATAAGGTTGCTTCCTGCTGACTTAAGGGCGATGGCATCTCTTTGGGATCCTGTAAAAGCTAAAACAATGGTTAGTTCTTAATGGACTGACCACATACATCTATAACCATTTTTAGGATAGTGGTTAACTCCATCTGGAAACTTAATTAGCAGTGTGATCTGAAGGATTATCATAAGGAGCTATCTTGCAGCTGTTTTTGAATAATCTATTTCTTGAAAGCAATTATTGATTGGTGCGCACCAGGTTCTTGTTTTTTTATTTTTGTCTCTGCTGTCTGTCTATCTGTCTCTTATTCTATTTCTCTCATACTCTTTGTTTTATTTTTGTTTTACTAGCAGGAGTTGTTCCGGTGGAGGCCCCATCTCGGTTCTAGATTCTTTGTAGATAGCTGATAGGAGGAAATGTTATTTACAGTGGAAAACTTAAGCATTGTCGATATTCAAAAGATATTTATATCTTTCATGACTTTAGGAGACTGGAAGCAGACAGAATGAGATGTTTGAGAGGTACAGAAACAGGGAGGAACAAGGTTTAAGATGAAGTCACAGTAATATTGGTCCCTAAATATTGTTGGGCGCCAGATGTAGGTGGAGTTTACCCACAAGGACACCAATACCAGATAGATATTTATTAGAATATAAACCAACACTCACGGTACAGGCAACAGATTACAATAGCACCTGAACAGGGACCAGAGTCTGCAGACGGACGGACGATGGGATCCTCCCTCCAGCAGCCAGGAACCAGGAAGAGAGCCTCCCAGCGTCCCAGCAGCCCCTTATCAATGGGGTTGGCCACACCCCCTCCAGGAGCCCGGGACCCTGGATAAGCTTCTTTGGACCTTATCAGCTGACACCTGAATCCCACAACATCAGGCTATGTATGTAAGCTGTAAATGAAATACAAATGAATTTTATGTTTAGACCTGAGTTCTTTTCCCAAAATATTCCATTACAAAATCGAGAATATTTCAAATCCTAGATTCTTCTGACCTCAACCATTTTGGATAAGAGAAAAGATACTTATTGGTCTTAAAAACTATTGAAAGAAACTGGACATGTTAGTACCTACCTATAATCTCTGTTCTTGAAAGGTAAGCTCACAGTCATCCTTGGCTACATAATGAGGCTAGTCTGGGTTATATAATGCACTGCTTGAAAAATATATATCACTGTACTTTAAGTTGTCAAATTGTATGGTTTATGAATACTATAACATGATCCTATCCTGAAGACTTTGCCATAGAAAACATATTATTGGTTGTGTCTGTAACTGTTAGCACAGCTCAGGTGTAAGGGGATCCTGGAAGTCAGGAGCCTAGGAATACTGAGCATTACAGCTCAGATGGAAAAGTATTCAGGCAGCTGGGAGCCAATGAATACCACGGGCTACAGCTTACAGTCCTGCTTCATGGAAAGGCTTCCCCAATGTAACAGGTTTGATCTGACAGAGGGAGGCTTCCCCAGAGAAGTTATTACAACCCTGATCAGGTTTCCTGGAGTGTAGCAACTCTGCTCAGCTAGGGGAAGGTTTCCTCAGTGAGTGTTACAGCTGAGCTCCTCTCGACTGTTCTCTGGCCAGGCAAAAGAAGAAGGTCATCACCCAGATCTCACTCAAAATATTAATTGAGAGGGAGAATTCAGGAGAGTAGCTGCCTCAGTTGGAGTGGAAGAGGGCAGCAGGCATGGTTTTTTTTTTTTTTCTTTTTTAAAATAGGGCTTCTTGGGGGCAGAGTTTCCAGGGAGAAGATTTCCACAGTGGGGATTGGTCAGATTTTCAGTCCCTGAGCTCTGATTGGCTGGATTTCCATGTTCAGGGATTGATCTATTTTCAATGCCAGATTGGGCTCTAGTTTTAGGGTCAAGTTATGTTTCTTTCACTGGCTCTTTTGGCCTTTCTGGCTCTAATTTCAGGGTCAAGGCATATTTCTTTCCCTGTCTTTGATTTTGGGGTCAAAGTGTGTTTCTTTGGCACTGGTTTCAGAGCCAGGGTACATTTCTTTGGTTCTGGATTTATAGGTAAAATGTTTCTTTCATTAGCTCTGGTTTTAAGGTCAGGGTGGGTTTCTTTCACTAACTCTGGTTTCAGGGGTAGGGTGGGTTTCCTTGACTAGCCCTTTCAGCCTACAGGCAGAAGTCATAAATCCCACAAAACACAGTTTTTTTTTTTCTTTCAAAATATGAGATCTTTTAATGTCTCATTTTTCTCAGCTGATATTGATAATAAAAACTGCCTCTAGAGGTTATGGGCTTTTGCAGAGGGCCTCAGTCTTGTTCCCAGCACCCTTATTGGACAGCTCACCACTGTAAGCCCCTCAAGGCATAGAGCAGCCAGGCCCCTTCGATGAGGACCTCCAGCTGCCAGATTTCACCCACAGAACCCTCTATCCTAATGGCTAGGCCCAGCCCTTGCCCTACAGGGTGAAAAGCCCAAGCCCAAGACTTGAAATCCTACCAATACCTGAGCACTCCCCAAGCTCTGGACTTGAAATCCTACCAGTCTTCTGTCGACCGAATGAATGAGACTCAGGGATAGATCTCTGAAGAAGTTGGAGATACTAGAGGGAATAAACACCACAGTCAGATCTTACCCAGCTGTCTTCCAGCTTCCTCAGCCTCGCTTCCCTTGGCTTGGCTTCCTTCTGTGTTTCTGTACTGTCTTAAGTACCCTTTTGTAAATTAAGGCATGGCTCCACCACTGCCTGCTTGGGAGCCTGGAATTCCTTCTATAATCTGAAGTGACCTTGACTCAGTTGGGATTAAGGGTGTAGGTCACCACTCCAAGGATACTCCCTGTGCTGGGATTAAAGGTTTGAATCACCACTCTCTGATTCTCCTAGACTGACTGTGGTTAGAGCTCTGGGAATTCTGGAGCTTTTACTAACCCCCCACATAGACTGTGGGTAGATTCTCTCTGATATCTCCAAAACTTCTGAAACTTTTATTGAATCTCCACAGTCTTCACCCTGGAAATCTCCATCCTAGAAAGCTCTTACCCCGCACCCCACCCCCCAAGAAATCAGATATAAACTCCATATTCTGCTTAGTTTGCTGGAGGCTACTAAGAATATGCAGCTGATGGCACTTGATAGTTTAGGGGCTATCCTACCAGATGAATAATTCCCTGATGGAGGAACCCCACTCAAGCAAAGTTTATGGGTCCACAGACTCTGAACACTGTTGCTTCTGTTTCTATTTTTTTCTCATGTGCCACTATATTTCTTCCCTAAATACAGCTGCGGGTGCTTCCCCCACAGCCTGTGTCTTTATCTTGTGTCTATATTTCATCTGCTGTGCACTCATATAGCTGTGGATGGCCAGGAAGATGATTTCTGCTTAATTCACATCATTTTGATGAATAGAAAGAATATTAGGATATTTTTCATAGCTCAGGCTGACATAGGAAAATAGCAATATTCTCAGTTACAAAGACAGCCTTTCACTATTAGCTAACTTAAGACCTCAAAACAAATTCGAAGTAGACTATTTGCCCTGGAAGAGAATACACAAGGACAAGTTTCTAAGTGTCTGTTTGTTGATCCAAAGTCAAGCACAAGGCAACATTAATAGGCATAATTCTCTCAGCCATTGACTCTCTCTGTGTACTCCTAACCATTCAAAGCTCAGCCAAATGTTTGTTATGGTTACTCACTGGCCAGTCAGTGTAACATTCCCGAGAGAAACTGTATGAACAGAATGGCTCTGTTTCTTACTTTTTTTCCCTCAAGAAATGCCAGGTGACCCAAAATGTGACTCGTAATTGCCCAGAGTCTTTGCTGCAGAAAGAGAAGTGTGGATAGATGTAGCATGTAGATGTGTGTAGAGAGATGTGCATAAAAGAAAGATGTGTGTAGAAGAGATATATAGAAAGGTGTGTGAGAGGGAAGAGATGTAGGTGTGTGGTAAGAGATGTATAGATAAGATGCATAGCTGTGTAGAAGAGGTATGTGGCTATGTGGAGAATGTAGCTCTATGGAGAAAGATGTGTCTGTGTAGAGACAGAGATTTTCAGAGAGGATTTTTAAAGATAAAGAAAAAGAGAAAGCTACCATTAGAAAGCTCGTGTTTCCTTATTTTGTACTCATATAGAAAAGTCTAGTCCTTGCCACATTCATGGATTTATTTTGTTTGTTTGCATACCCTGGGTTCAATTTTGTAGTCAGCTCCCTGAAAGGCCATCCATCTCAGTTCACTGTTGCTTCTCACCTGAGCAGAGACACTTACCCTCCTGGATTGTGTGAGGTTTCTGTGAAGTGTGACTTTGTGGTATTCCTTGACTCCCGACTGCCAAAATACTTCTTCCCTCAGAGCTGTTATACTTACATTGGTTCTGTGGGTTGGACAGGTATTCCTGTGCCTGTGTTCCCCCTTGGGGTCTCAGCTGCACTGGGACCCATCCCTCATCTTCAGCTTACCCACAACAGGTTCACCCATTTTTCTGCATCCCATCTGCAGCAGCAGTTAGGTAAATTTCCCCTGTGTTGGTGTAAACATTTCCTTAAGTCCGAGGAAATGGCCATTGAATTTCTGGCACCCCTTTGGTACTCTTGGAGGCAGAGGTACCCCTCTCCCTGATCTTCAAGGCCCTCCTTACCTGACCCCACTCTCCCATCCTTGGAGTTGCAATCCTGCAGCTTCCTTAGGCACAACCGAGCTGTTGTGTCCCTTCCTACCCTCTCCTCCTACACTCTTTTTGGAGCTGCCTGTAATCTCACAGCTCCTCCAGCACCCCCCCCTCTTTTTTTTTATATAACTTTTTTGACTTTTGTGACTTCATTCTCAAACTCTTTCCTGTGGGTGAGACCTTGTCTTGTGGATTTGGTCTTGTCTTCTGGCCTCCACAAAAGCCCTGTTACCAGGTGCAGCTTCTCTCCTTGGGCTTAGCCAAGCTAAGCCTCTGACATCTGCTGAGTGTGGTAATGACTCACTAAATGGCTTGTGTCTTCCTCTGGTCCTTCATAGATGAATGGAAAAAAACAGGTTAAATTAAATTAAAAGAGCTAGAGAGACAAGCCTAAGCTAAGACCAAGCATTCATAATTAATGTCTCTGTGTCTTTATTTGGGAGCTAGTTAGTGTCCTCCCCCCCCCCCAGGAAAATTTCAACTACAGGACCTAGAATTGAATGACAATACCCCAGGAGGCATCCTTGCTTGCTAGGAATCAATTTATAAGTTGGCTCCTGAGCAGACTCCTCAAGGCCACACTTAAAGTGGTAAATTATGAAAAAAATCTAAGAAGTCATTCAGGACAAACACAAAAACCTGTCTCAATTCCTAGACCATCTTACAAAGGCCATCTTAAAATATACTAATCTGGATCCCAAGACCCCAGAATAAAAACAACTTCCTTGTAACTACTTCTTCTCCCAGAGTTTTCCTGATATTAGGGCCAGACTTAAACATCTAAAGGAAGGAACTCTGACCCCATATTCAGAAGTCTTAGCCATCGCCTTCAAGGTGTGCCATGGGAGAGATGAAAAAACCTGAAAACAAAATTAGCCAATGCTAGTTAAGGCCTTTCAGCCAGTCCTAGGAACTGCTAAGGCTCCATGGCCTCCCAGAACCTGAGAACCTTTGGGTGCCCATTCAAATTCAGCCAGGAGGGTCACTGGGCCTCAGCCTGTTCTAACCCTTGTAGGACACCTGGACTATGTCCAACGTACCATTTAGAAGGGCATGAGGGTGTTGAATGCCCTTGTGTCCCTCATGGAGTGGGGACATCAGCCCCAGGTCACCTTCCAGCTGGCCTCGTGGGTCGGTCCATGAATAACTGAGGGAGTCTCGGGGAGTCATTAGAGTATTATGGTGATCCAGCTCTATCCTTCTGGACACCAAAGCCACTGTTTTGGTCTTGACAAAGTTTTGGGGACCCACCACTCCTTCTCATTTCTATATTGTCAGAGTAGGGGGACAGACTTCATAGTTTCACCAAACCCCACCACTTGGCTATATTTTTAGGGGTATTCTCCTTACCCATTCCTCCTAAGTGGGACCAACCTTCCTGGTTCCCTTGTTGGAACTACTGTTTCTTGCTCCCTCATCTGCTAGACCCCAAGTTCACTACCCATCCTCTCCTCCTCCAAAGCACACAGTCTGACACACCTTTTCCTTTGCTGTCCCAGATGGATTTCTGAGTATCGGATACTCCAAAACCCCTCTATAGCCAAACATCCTCTCTTCTCATCATTCAGTTACAAAACCCTTTCACTCTCATCCAGGGCAAGAGGCGAGACACTTGAGCCCACCATTTGGTTCTGGTTGTTTGGAAAGTTTTGTTTTTCTGTTTTCTGTCTGTAGATGGGTCTGTGGTTTTGGGTGTATCCATAAGTTTCATTGCAAACACAAGAGCCAAGATGGATGTATGAATAATGGTGGCCACTGTATGTTTTTGTTTCTAGCAGTCTTCTTTGAGTGTATGAACCTTCTCTGTTCTACATTTATCATTTTTGCTTTCTCTGCCTCTGCAAACTGCCAGCCATTACCCACCAGCCACCACTGCCAGTCACCAGCCACCACTGCCATCCACCAGCCACCACTGCCAGTCACCAGCCACCACTGCCATCCACCAGCCACCACTGCCATTCACCAGCCACCACTGCCATCCACCAGCCACCACTGCCATCCACCAGCCACCACTGCCAGTCACCAGCCACCACTGCCATCCACCAGCCATCACTGCCAGTCACCAGCCACCACTGCCAGCCATTACCCACCACCCACCACTGCCAGCCATTACCCACCACCCACCACTGCCATCCACCAGCCACCACTGCCAGTCACCAGCCACCACTGCCATCCACCAGCCACCACAGCCAGTCACCAGCCACCACCACTTCTAGATCTACTTGCTATGGTTGCTTTGATGGGCAGAGCTCAGAATTTATTTCTGGACTTTTTGTACACTGGATTCAGTTTATGAAAGATAGGATTTAAAGACAATTCTTGTTTGACATGTTATTAAAGCTATACCTCATTGCATTCATATAGAATGTACCTCTGGCCTCAGTCAAACTTCTTATATGTGAATCAAAAAAGTTAACCTTCAGGTCACCTGTTACTGTCTTCTTTCTTTACCACCTACCTCCAAACACTACTTCCTTTCTGAGCTCTCTCTCTTCAGGTAGTCCCGGTAAAGGATGCATACTTAATTTTCAGCCATGCCCATGTCTCAACATTTCAGGCTTATTCAAGGTTCTGATTTGATATCTAATCTTGTTTTCTCCTCCTATATTCTGTCCAGGAGAGCTCTTACATATGGCTTTAATGTCCAAGAGCTATTTAGACATTTGTGTGGCCCATGAACTAACTCTAACTAACAGCCTGTCCTACCCTTCTAATAGAGTCAAGCTGTTTCTCTATATCAGGCTGTCAAAGGCCAATTCATCTCTCCTTTACCAGGGCTTACCCCAATGCCTGTTTTCATTATGACCAAAAGGAAGATTACTGTGGACAGAAATGTAGAGGTTACTCATATTGGCTCTGAAGATACCATGGAACAAATCTGGGCTGTCCTAATTGTGTATCAGCTACTGAAGAACACTCTGTGTGGCCACATTGAGGATTGCTGGTTGTGTGTCTCTCCCTGGTAAAGCACAACCAGCATTTGTGGCCTTATCCACTGGACTACCTGACCCTCGCACTATGCTTATTACCACTAGTCTTCTAAGTTTATCCAGCATCTCTAACAGGTGGCTCAGACCATCCTTACCCTCCAGGGCTAAATAGGCTCATTGTCAGGGACTAATATTTTGTTTATTGGATTTAAAAATTAGTGTTTCCTACCACAAAATGTATCGTAAATATTTTGAAAAAATAGTCTTTAGCTCATGGCCCATACAAAAGTATAAACTATGGGCTGGGTTTGGCCTGTAAGCAATAGTGAAGGGGTTTTGTGATGAAATAATATATTGGTGATGGGGACCAAGGAATGTCACAAAAATCACAGCATGCAACCTAATACAAGAGATTTATTGGGGAATGGGAACACAAAATGGCTGCCTCTGAGTGGGAAGGGAAGCAATGGCAGACCAGGTCATGATGGCGGGATATATAGTGGGGAGGGGGATGTAGCGTGTGCTCAGGGAAAATATGGCAATGGTGGTGAGGATGTAAATGAGTTTTATTGGCCATTAATGATGAGGAGTGCCGGGAGAGCCCTTGGTATTGAGTCCTTGCAGGTGGGGTTGGGGTTGGGAGAGCATCTGGTTCTGGAATGTGGGTGGTTCTTGGTAGATTCACAGTCCTTCCTTTTGTTTATCATCAGAGGTAAAGGAAAAGCATGGCTGCTGAGACGGGAATGAAGACGCAATACTCTTTATACTGTTTCTGCTGTTTGGGGACAGCAACATTTCTGGCAGCCCTAAAAAGCTGCAATGCTGGCCAAGCTAGGAAGAGCAGTGAGTTTCACGTACCATCTGGGGCTAGGGAAATGCAAGCCACATTAGAGTAGTTTGCATTCTCTAATTGATTCTAAATCTGCTGAAATAGGTATAGATTAGGGACAGAAGGTGAAGTTAAGGAGGGTAGAGGAAAATTTTTACATTTGGTGTACACTTTAAACTTTCAAGTCTACAGTCCTAGTAGCTGGTGAAGAGAGCCCCAAAACCCAGAGAAGGGGAAGAGATCCCATCCTCAGGAAAGGTGGGTGAAGAAACTTAGGAGTATTTATCTAGAGTCCACTTGACCTCAAGAGGTGGATCCAAGTTGATTCCCTGAAGCTACATGAATGATTACATTACAGCAAGAGGTAAAAGTTTTAGCTATGTTAACATTAACATTGCTTGTAATCTGTACTGAAATTCACATGGTAGAACAGGCAGTGGACTCATGCCTTTGAGTCACAGTAAAAGCTTAGGAACTCCAAAATGATTGTGGATTGGTTAAAAGCAAAGCCAAATGCTTGTCTTCCTCAATTGGAAACTTTTCACTATAGGAAAGTGAGACCTGAAGTCTGCTTTTTACATATGGGAGCTCTATCCTTGGAAAACTTAATGCTGTTAAAGCTACAGTTGGTCAATGTCATCAGAGATCTGAGAAGAAAATTATAGCTCAAGAAATAATCCAAGTGGCCTATGTATCAATTAAAATGACAGAGACTTACCAGCTATATATATGATTACACATGTTCCAGTGGTCTTGATGGCTTCACTGGGGGTAATGGTCATAGTTCTTCAGCTGTCATGCAGGGCAGCATTTCGTCTTCAGCTGCCATTTAGAGGCAGCATTGGCCTTTGGCTGCCAGACCCAGGTCTGAGAGATTTTCCTGTGAAAAGGAAAATTGGAACTGACTCACCTCTGACCAGGCAGAGTAGGGCAGTCACCTTAACAGTGTTCACAGCTTGGGCAGAGAGCTGGTATCAGACAGGGCATGAGGCAGTTTTCCCCAATGGTTAGTGGAGTTATTGTCCCCCATCTATCTTGAGTCCATAGCAGTCCCTTTAGGAAGTGGATGTCTGTAAGTGCCTGCATTTACTTACCAAGCCAAGGTCACCTGATATGGTCATAAGGAATTAAATCCAGCCAGACTGGAGGGACCACAGCACAACTTAGGCCATGACCCTTTTTACTGAGTGAATCAGATTTCTGATACCTTTATCAGAAACAGAATGTAATGGCAATTGCCAGGATCAACACAATTGTAATTGCTAGGATACAGTGAAGTTTTCAAGTTACACAGGGTACACAAGATTATTGTCTCAGACCAAGCTGATTGTTTAGTCAAGCTTCCATGCTTCCTTGGTTCCTAAGGGAACATACAGAGAAACACCAAGAAGCCTGAATATTTCACCACCTGAGGGAATGCATTAGTTTTTCAGGAACTGGAAGGCATGTTGTGCCCCAGTAACCATGTACTCTAACTTGAAAAACCTATGACACATGCCTCTCAAGGAAGCTAGAACAAGCTTACCCCATGGTTACCAGCACATGTCGGTTATGGGAAACTTTTTTATTAAACGACTCAGCAGATCTCTGAAGGGTTTGAAGAACATCTACCAAGTATACCTGAGTTTAAGCTTAACCTTGTAAATACATTAACTCATACATTTTCATTATCTTTGTTTATAAATAAATTAGTACCTTATATAAAATTAGGATTTTACAGATTTATCCCTGTTAAATTTGAGCCCTAAAATTTTGAGATTTAACTGAATTGCTTTAGTACCAAAATAAAACCTTAAACTACAAATGCAGTCCACAGAGAGACTGAGACCTTTCCTCATCTTTTTATAGTGTACTATTGTAGAGTATTATAGTTTATTTGTATGACTTAGTTTATCTAGAGAGCTAAAGCTTAACAAAGTGAGCAAAGACAAAGAAACCATACAACTATTATTGTGAACCTGAGTAGACCTGAGTAGACCTTAGGAATGTATGGATCTTATTTATCAAACCTATGTTGTTATTTATCTAAATTTTTCAGAAGCCTGGTATTGAACAGTTAGCAAAGAAATAAGTAGCAAGATGTAAATCTCTAAGTCAGCTTTTATTAATGTGAGTAGATCTTTATAGCCTTAAAAAATTATTAGCACAAAAAATCCAATCCAAAGTATTTTGGAGAGCTGTTGTTGTATCCTTAGTCTCAAAAGGAGATACAATGATGAGCAGAGAACTCAGTGGGATTAATTAGTTTTGTGGTTGTTGCTTTATACTATGTGGACCTCTCAAGCTGGCAAAGTCACATGGCTTGTACTCTTTAACCTTAGTAAAGATGGCTGCCAACCATGTGGTTGCTGTCTAACATATATTTTTTAGATATATTTTAAAACATGAGTTGAATCTAAGTTATGTATACATTGTATTATAAACATGAGCTGAATCACATGTATAGTATGTTGCAGCAAATAAACATTACCTGTATATAGACTTTTTAGTTGTAAGTCTTTAGTGATAAATTTAATGCTAAATATTTTTATAGATTTTTAAACCATACCCAGTGAGCTTTCAAATCTTGAGATAGAGTTTACAGCATGTCTTAAGAGATTTTTTTGAGAGTAGAGCACAAATAAATTGTAGATATAAAATATTATCAGGAGTGGGAAGTTGGGGAAGTGTAGAGCAGAGTAAATTTAGATATAAGAGTTTTGGGGATCATTTATCTGTGCAGTTGTTAGGATTTGTGAGAATTTGGAAGTCAAGTGTGCCAATTTTGATCTGTACTGAGGCCAAGCTGTAGTTCAAAAAGTGGCAGGGAAGAGGGGTTGTCAAAAAATAAAACTTCAATGAAGGGAATTTCTACAGGCTCCAAGATAGGGCAGAGACTGCAGGACTTCAGGCTGGAATGTAGAGATTGCTTAGTGGGTCTGCAGTTCTGAGAGGGAGACAAGAGAAAGGTAGCTGAGTGGGGGAAAGGAAGATGATAAGTGTCTTCAGCAGAGATTCCCAGAAGGGTATATCAGGCCAGAGTTAAGAGATGCGACTCATTTGCCTAGGTGGGAACCTGGGGAAGTGTAGAAGGCTCTCAGAGCTGGAGAGACACCCTGGCTACAGCACATGGAGGGAGAGTAGCTGAGAAGGCAGACTCTGGGGTCAAATTTGATGGATGGCGGGAGTTGGCAGAAACAAATGATCTACACACACCTGATAGAGTCAGACTGAGTGGCAGAGTCTCCTGGGAGGGAACTCATTTATGATACTCTGGAGGTTTGGGCACCAGGTGAATTATAAAAAGGGAAGGAAGGACATGACTTCTAGGTATGGAGGAGGAGGAGGTTTATTGTAGGTCGAAGGGAGAGCAGAGCCAAAGGCAGGGACATCTGGGAGAGTCCAGAGTGAACAAGACTCTGAACTGGGCCATGTGAGGAGAGGTGGGTGGGGAGAGTAGGGTAGGTGAGGAAGGGCCAGGTAGCCCAAGTGGCTGGATTATGTAAGGAAGGGCATATAGGGGAACAAGAAGAACAGAGAGAGGGCTTACAGCTAAGAAACTTGTGAGCTGCATGATGCTACAGGAGGAAGCTGAGAGATGCACCAGACACTGAGGGATGTGTAGGATGTGTAGCTGGTGTGTGGATGCTGCAGCTGGCCTACTTCTTTATTTTCTCTCCTCCTGCTAGGTCTGGATCCTGGCTCCCACTGTGCCACAAACTGATAGATCTATCAACAACAACTTAAAGACAGGACATTTATACAGAAGGGTGGGGATAGACCAGATAAAAACAAATGTATTGGATCAGAGAAAAGATAAATAGGGAATGGGTAAATCTGTTTCCCTGATTGCTCATGCTTTTTATAAAGGTTCTGAATAATATTGGAATCTAGGGCATGGATTGGTTATCTAAGGGATATTTGAGGCAAAAATTGGCTGCAAAGGTGGATAAATTTGTGTCCCTTCAGGTTGGGTACCAAGTGGAGAGGCTGGGGGCATTCTAAAAGGCATCCCAAGGGAAAGCCAGAAGATAGGACAACACACCACATCCACACTACTAATAGTGTAGGAGACTCAGTGCCAGGTACCAAGGCTTTTTAGTAAAGCCAAAAGGTGAAAAACCAAGCTCAAGAAGGAAGCTTTACCCAAAGGAAGAATTGTGATCAGGGTAGGTGAAGAGGAGCATAGCTGGGGTACCTTCACCTCCAAGAGTACCAGAGATGTACTGAAGGATCAGTGGTCACTTCTTTGAGCATTTACACCAACTGAGAGGGATCATTTACTAGTTTCTGGTGATGGAGGGAGAGTCAAATTACGGGTGAGCTGGAAGATGAGTCTATTGTGGGTGGGCCAGGGCTCAGAGAGGCTTGGATCCCAGAGGGGAACACAAGAAAGCATATCTTAGTTATGAGACCAGTGAAAGAGTCTGCAATGAAATAGTATCTTGGTGATGGGGAGGGGCAAGGAATGCCACAAAAATTACATCATTCAACAGACTGAACACAAGAGATTTATTGGGGTGGAGCAGAACACAAAATGGCTGCCTCTCAGTCGGGATGGAAACAGTGATAGACCAGATCATGAGGAAAACAGTGGACTTTATGAGAGTGGGAATGGAGCATGTGCACAGGAAAAATATGGTGATGGGTGTGAGGGTGGAACCATCTCCTTGAAGGTAGAGTGAAGGTAGCACCTAGTTCTGAAATGCAGGTGATTCTTAGTTGACTAACAAAATACTGTGAGAAGTCCTGTCATCTGTTTTCTTAAAAACAGCATCAGCTCTAGTCTGAAACATAAATTCTAGTTGGTATTTAATGAGAACTCAGAGCCAGATATTGGGGGAACCTGGAATATCAGGTAGAGGAAACAGACTATAATCAATTCTCACCTAGCCAACTTCTCAGGGTAAAAGCTGTCTTCTAGAGTCCTCAGCCTGGATTGTCCCTTCTGCAGAATACCTCAATGTCTGCCTACACCTGCCTTAAATATCTTCTTCACCTAGTTGCCTTATTTCCAGCTTCAACTTTGCAACATAATCCTAGAGTTAGGATTAAAGGTGTGAACTACTACTGTTTGGTAGTTAGGCCAGGCCTGGAACTCACAGAAGCACAGAAAGATCTCTGCCTCTGGAGTTATGGGATTAAAGGTGTAGGTCACTACTTGGTCAAACCTGTGCTGGGATTAAAGGCATGAGTTCCCACTCTCTGACCCTCCTAGCTTGACTGTGGATGAATCTGTTCTCTGATATTCTAGACTGATTTTATTACATATAAAACCTACCACCATACTACTCTCCTTTCTTAGATTTCCTTTTGTTATCCCTTTGTTAAATGAGCTTGTTTGACCAGGAGTAGTGGGCTTTCTGGAATTCCTGAAATGCTTAACTTGAGTTTTATAACATTTTAAACTCTGCATTCTCTCCCTTTTTAGTCTCCTCTGGAAATAGCCAAGTAGGACTTCAGTCAATGTAGTACAGCCTAGCTCCTCCTTACATTAGGGATAAAAGACAAAGGCTATGTAAGTCTTTCTTGCTGCTACTCTCTTGCTTGATTTGGGGAGATGGGACACTCTTTTTACAAATAGAATTTGCCTTGCTGAGTTACTTTGTCTGTGTATTCCTTTGTGTGACACTTTGTTTAGTTTTTCCAACAACAGTTATCCAACATTTGTTATGGATGAATAATTCCTAATGGTTGACATATAATTTCTAGTGTGGTAATTTGAAAGAAAATGGTCCCCAAAGGTAATGGCAATATCAGGGGGTGTGACTTTGTTGGAGTAGGTGTGGTCTTGGTGGAGGAAGTGTGTCACTGTGGAGGAGGGCTTTGACATGTCATATATGCTCAAGCCACACCTAGTGAGACAGTTCACTTCCTGTTGCCTGAAAGATATAGAACTCTAAGCTTCAGCATAATATCGGCCTGCATGCTGCCTTTCCCCACCGTGATGATAATGGACTAAACTCCTCTGAACTGTTAAGTGAGCCACCCCAATTAGATGATTTCTTTTATAAGAGTTGCTGTGGTCATGGTGTCTCCTCACAGCAATAGAAACCCAAACAAAGCCACTTAGAGGTGACTAATTAGAAACTAGCATGCTTGACTGCTATTTTCAATGAATCCCATCCTTCACAATCAGCTTTACACATTGCCTGTGTGTTAATTTTGCACACTAATTTTACACATAAAAAATAGTGATAAGAAAAATAAAGGGGACATATCACTGTTGCCCTTCTGAGGACATGCTTGTAATTCCAAAACTTCAGAGATAGAGGCAAGAGGATCAGAGTTTCAAGGCCAGTCTTAGCTTAGTGAGTCAGCGGCTACCTTGGACGTGGGACTATTTCTCAACAATGCGCCTCCAAATTCAACTCTACCCCCAAAACAAAAATAAATGTGTATATATTAAATCGTCTCTCTTTGAAATTTGAAACACCATATAGAAGAAGCAAGAGAACATCACAATTGTCCCCATCCTTACAATTTAAACTGTCACATGCTGAGATAACTATAGATTAAAGAGAGGAAGGTAAAGGTATCAGGATTTTATTGAGGCTCCTTAAGAGAAGGCTATATTCTCCTATATAATACAGCTTTTAAATGATTCATTTTTATTATTTATTTTTTTAAATTCTTTAATTCTTTTAAATCTTCCCTGTCAAGTAATTTTTGGTTAAAATAATGGGATCTGAATTGTATCTCTGTTCCCGGGTGGGAGGTGGAGAAATTACATTCTAAATTACCCAAAGATCACAAGACAACTACCTTACTTTGAGCTTTCTGGCAAAAATATATTACCATCAGCTTTTTCAGTAAGAATTAATTCAAATGGGTCTGTCAGCCATCTAGATAAGAAAATGCTCCTCAAGAAGCTGTCCATTCTAGGGACCTAAATAAATCTTATAAGCCTATTTTGAAAGCATAACCCACAACACCAACTTGTTAATGCTTCTGTTCTTGCCTCGACTTACCCTAGCTGACCTGATACTCACCTACCTATTTGCTGGTCAAAGCCCACACTTAGAAACTCCCCAACTCTGAGCTAGGGATGACACCTTGCACAGTCTAAGACAGAGAGTGGTTTACTTTGTAAAGGTCCCCTTGGCTAAGGCTCATTCCTATCTCTGAGGGTGCCTTATATTATTCTGTAATAAACTCTTTCTGTCTTCTATGTTATACTCTATGTGTCCTACCTGAGCTCATTCATGAAATAAGGATCAAGGAACTAAAGCAGGCTGGTGGAAGCTCCTGGGAACAAGTTTGGGTATTTCTAGTGGGTTGTAATCTGAGTTCCTTTATATTAATAAAGGTAAGTTGTGGACTTCCCCACCTTTATCTGAAGCTGGGGTAGCATAGAAAGAGGAAGTCAAGGGTACATGAGAAGGAAAGGAGCCCTTGGCCCTGGAACCTAGTTTGTCATTCCTACTGACTGAGAGTCAAGAAACTTCAAACAATTGGTGAAGCTAAAATTGCTTGAGGGTGTTAATCCCAAAAGTGTGAGGAAAAAGACTACAGACCCAAATTACCATGACTAAATTAATTTAAGCAAGCTTTTTTATTCATGTACATGGGCTGCCTCCCCCTAAGGTAGGTTCAAGAGGTCAGCATTGGACATGGGGAAGAGAAGGGCTTTATAGCTCAGAGTTAGGGAGTTTCTAAGTGTGGGCTTTGACCAGCAAATAGGTTGGTGAGTATCAGGTCAGCTAGGGTAAGTTGAGGCAAGAACAGAAGCATTAACAAGTTGGTGTTGTGGATTATGCTTTTGTGCGTTAAATATTTGTCATTGTAAATATTGGTTTAATAAAACACTGATTGGCCAAGAACCTAGACAGGAAGTAGAGGCAGGGCAACCAGACTAGGAGAATTCTGGGAAGTGGAAGAGAAAAGAGAGATGACAGCAAGGTGAAGAGGGAATGGGATGAGAAGCACTGAACAAAAAGATATCAAGCCATGCGGCTAAACAAATAGAAATACGGGTTAACTTAAAGTATAAGAGTTAGCAAGTAATAAGTCTGAGCCATAGCCAATCAGCTTGCACTGTATGCTTATTAAGACTGTAGGTTTGGACCTCGGGGCTAGGTGGGACTGAGAAACTTCTGACTATAAGTTGATCATAACAAACTTTTGAAACAAAGATGTAGTTGGTCTTTGCTTTGGACCACCAGCTCCAGAATAATGACTCTGAGACTTATTAATAATTATTAAAGCTTGGCTATAGCTTAGGTTTGTTCCAAACTGGCTCTTAAAACTTAAATTAACCCATTTATATTCATCTGCATTCTGCCATGTGGCTCATTACGTCTCCTTCACACTGTATATCTGAGTTCCTCAGAGTCCCACTGGCAAGACTCTGAGATTCTTCCCCTGAGTTCCCCTCTCTCCCTGAAGTCCTGCCTACCTTTTGGCTACTAAGCTCTTTATTAAACTTATCAGAAGGTATCTTAGGCAGATGAGGTAAAACAGACAGAGCTTTTGAATGTACAAAGAGGTTATCCCACAGCACAAAGACATGATTGCAGGGTAGTCATAACAAAATGGTCATAATAACCTTTTGAAATAAAAACATAGTTGCCATTTCTTGGAACAGGCGGTACAGAGCCATTTGTAGTTAAGGTTACAAGTGGAGAGTAGCCCAATCCTTGAGAAACAGAGGTTTAACTATAAACCAGAATTAACATAGTTTGTCTTTACTGTAAGGTGGCTTTCAAGCCCAAGATGGAGGCAAGCTGGTTCATCAAGATACTGTATTTTTTTTTTCAGAATACTTCTCTGTAGGATGATTTTTCTGTCCTACCAGCCAGCTCCCAAATCATGACATGGAGATTTCTTATTAATTATGAAAGCTTGGCTGATAGCTTAGGCTTTGTTTCTAACTAGCTCTTATAACTTAAACTAATCTATTTTTATTAATGTTTTCCCTCATGACTGTTACTGCATCTCTTATATGTCATACTTCCTCCTTATCTCCTCAGGGATCCACCCTTTTTCCCAACATACTCTCTGCTCCAAAATCCTGCCTATCTATTGGCCATTTAGCTTTTTATTAAATCAATTGCAATGACATACCTTCATATAGTGTGAAGAAATAGTGTACAATACATCTCAAAACAAGGATGTAAAAGACAATAAGTAAACTGTGCTTACTCAGGACCATAATTAGCATACCTCTCTCATCATTAAATATAAACATTGCACCTCAGATCCATCTTAAAATTCCATTTACAGAAGGAAATTAAGAAAAAAGTATCAGTACTTTCCTACTGCTGTCAAGTTGCACAGAGGCAGAGGCAAATGCTGGATGTATTCACATCACTGCCAGGACAGAAAATGGCATTGTACAGGAGGAGTAATGGGTACTTATACTGCTTCACAAGAGGTGCTGAGGACCATCACATTTAACCCACAGCCATTGTGGAGGAAACTCTGATCCTTGAGGAGCAGTGTTTTAAAATCCAGTCTGAAATGGTCTGAAAATCCAGTTGAATGTCATGGGCAGTTTGTGGGGCCTTTGGCAGTGGGACCAGAATTTATCCCTAGTGCATGAACTGGCTTCTTGGAGCCCATTCCCTACTTGGCCCTGATACTCAGGGTGGGGAGAGATTTAGCCCTACCTCAACTGGATATGCCGTACTGCATTGACTCACACTGGAGTCCTTACCCTCTGTAAAGAAGGAATAGGGGGTGGGGGTGGGGAAGCTGTGAAGGACTGGAAAAAGAGAAGGGAGGGGGAAGCTGTTTTAAAAAAACTAAAAACTAAAAAAAAAAAAAAAGGTCCGAAAACCACGCTCATCTATGATGGCCTGGTACATGGAATTCACAAGCCTTAGACAAGTGCCCAATACACCTTTTGTGGCATCCACCTACGACGAGCTTTGTGTGTCAAGTTTGTGGAAGCTCCTTGTACAATCAACCTTATTAAGGTTGATGACAACTAAAGGGAGATGCCCCAATTATTCAAATTACACTTTGATTGCTATTGTCTTTCCTCTCAACTATACCTTTCATAATTGGAATGGATTTGATCCCCACACCCTAAAGAGGAAGACATTAACTTGACCTTCTACAAGCAGTGTGGCCAAACAATTTCAATTAGATGTCAAGGGAAATGATTAATAGCTGACAGCTCTTGACCAGGGACCCAGTGAAAACCCCAGTGCCTTCTAGAAACCCCACAAGAAGCAATACAAAACACGCTGTCCTTCCTTCTCTGGAGGTAAAGGCCTTTTCAGGGATGCATCCTTTGTCTGCTTCTGACATCAGAAGGAAATTACAAATATTGTCAGTTCCAGTGATGACCTACTAAATTTTGCAATTTCTGCTTTCCACAGAATCAAAAGAGGTCAGAGCCACTAGAAAGAGAACAGGAGACAGAGAACCTCCTGCATCTTTACAGGGCAGAGTGAGGTCTCCCACCAGGTCTTCCCCAGGCTATGTCTATCTGTAGACAGGTAGAAGACAATGGCCTGCATCTTAAGAATTCTCTAAACACCCCTTGCCCTCCGTATGGCAGGACAGGACACTGAAGGGTTAACATCCACAAGAAGTGGAGATGGTATAGACCAGAGCCCTAAATGTTATCCCTGGAATAAAGAAGCCCTCACTAGCACTTAACTTTTTCTCATGGAACATTACCTTTGGTGGTACAGAGCTTCTGGTAAATCTTCAAGATTTCTACTTGATATGGAAGTGTTCAATTCTGTCTTTACCTGCTATTCTAAATAACTGACCTCTGACTGTTAGCTAATGGTGTCAGTGCAGTAATATAACTAAACATCTCACACATCCTTTATCCTGTCTATGAAATAATTTGCTGTTTACCAGGACTTCTCCAGAGTGTACTCTCCCTCTATTAAGATGAGACCTTGTGGTGATAGCATGTTTAATAAAAAATATCCTGGAATATTAGAGGAGAGTGCCGACCACAGTACCAAGCCATGAAGGTCAGGGAGTGGTGACCCACATCTTTAATCCCATCACTTGGGAGGCAGAGCTCTTCTAGATCTCTGTGAGTTCAAGGCCAAACAGAGCCAGCTGGTGATGATACACACCATTAATCCTAGTTCTAGAAGAGTTGATCCAGAAATTGAAATAGCTGGGCAGGGAAAGAAAGATTACAGGAATACCACACAATCCTACAGGACTCACCGCACGTTTAAAGAGATGCTTTATAAACAGAAGAAAGAAATGAGAAAACTCAGAGAGAGGTTGCACAGTGCCTTATTGACTTTAAATTTTCTTAACGCTGATGAAAAGGAAACATCAGCTGCTGAGAGACATTGGGTAATAGAGAAATCCTCCAAGATAAATCAACCCATCTACTTCAAAGATGTGTTGACTTCAGAGTGGAAGCCAGGATATGTGCTTCGATGGGGTAGGGGTTTTGCTTTTGTTTCAACAGGGACAGAAGATATGGGTACCGACAAAATTAATAAAGGTCCACTTCGAAAAGGAGTCCCTTCCTGAGGAGAAGAAATAATAGCTCATCCCTGATATGATAAATGGATACATTGTAAGGAAAACACATTTAACAAGACCAGGGCAGGGTCTCAATTTTGTCTTTACAGGAAAATGGATACAACTGTCTTTAAGACATTGACTGGACATTGAATGATTAATCACCTGTAATGGAAGAGAGATCGATGATGAAGGAATGTAAACAATGGACTATGAGACCAACTGATACAAATATGCACTACTGGGTAATCTCTCAATTCTTACTACTTTGCATCTTGAATCTACAACTCTAAAAAAAAATTGTGGTCCTGATTTGACTATTAATAGGGCTGGATTTGGAGTGGGAGCAAGTGGCTTTCTCTCTTTCTAAACCCAAGCATATTGGTAAACAAAATTTGAGAGATTCTATCTCATATCAGAAAAGCCACCTGGTGTGGGACAGAAAACAGTTGGAATGTTTAGGGACCAATATTATTATGACTTCATCTTGAACCTTGTTTCTCTATGTATCTGTACCTTCCAAACATCCTGTCTGCATACAATCTTCTTCTGAAGTCATAAAGGATATAAATATCTTCCTTGGGTATCAATATGCTTAAGTTTTCCATTGTAAATAACATTTCCTCTTATCAGCTATCTACAAAGAATCTGGAACTGAGATGGGGCCCCCACCACGATGACTCCTACTAGTGAAACAAGAATAAAAGGGAGAGTATGAGAGAAAGAGACAGACAGGTAGACAGACAGACAGAGGCAGAAATAGAGAAATCAAGAACCTGGTGTACACCAATCAATGATTGCTTTTAGAAAATAGATTATTCAAAAGCAGTTGCAAGATAGCTCTCTATGATTATCCTTCAGGTCACATTTCTAATAAGAATTCAAATGGATTTACCCAGCATTCTGAGAATGGTTATGGATGTGTATAGTCAGCCCATTAGGATCTAACCATTGTTTTAGCTTCTACAGGATCCCAAAGAGATGCCATCGACCTTAAATCAGCAGGAAGCAACCTTATGAAAGACTACGCCCCCTTTCTCAATAAGTTTTGTGCTCTGAGGGTTGTGGGTAATTATTCTGATAGAATAGTTATAAGTTAAAATTAGGTTGAGGACAGAACATTAATATAGCCTCAATGATCCCTTTTAAAGAAGAGAAAGGGGAATAGATAGGAAAGATAAAGGTAGATTGTTCTACCTATCTATAAACAATTTTTAGCTGAATATATGGGCTAAGCTAAAGACAATATGCACTGGCATGGATATTTGTATATTGATACAAATGTGAAATCATTTTATATGTTTGATTGAGACAATTTGTACATTGGTACAAAGTTTAATCTGAAATTGCTTTATATAACCAAAGCAACTTGAACATCAATATAAAATTGAATCTGTAACTGTTATATTTTATATACATTTCTATCTATGTTTAAAATATTTGCACATTATTGTCATGTCCGCTATACAATTACTACCTCCATTTAACTATACTAGACATAATGTATGATTGCACTAATTATGATATATGCACAAGATGTTTTATATACCTCTGTTTGGATGATATATATGTATATACATGTCTAAAATACTGTTGCCACTTTACATGGTATATATACCCCCGGCTAATGTTTGATAGTCATACTAAAAGTCATTGTTCAGAGATTACACACCCCTTTATAGGTAATCTAATTTTATAGTACAGGTTTTAATCCTTAGGACGATAAAAACTGCAGTCAACATTACTTAAGTTGCCATGTCACAGTCATCTCAGATACAGGTTAGAATATCATAGATAGAAAGGAGCCTTCAACCATTTCATAGACCCAGAGAATATGGCAGTTAACATTTATTATTATTTGGAATTCGGCTGTGAGAGACACGATGACTCCTGGTGTTACTGCTCCCTTCCCAAGATGGTGTTGAGCATCAAGGACACTCCATTGGAGTTTGTCTTTTGGCAGAGAATGGCCGGTTGGGTAAAGAACTGCACTTACCTTGATTGCTGACAGTACACACATGATGTCCAAGCTGGATGAATAAGATGACGTATGGAGACTGACAAAACCTGCCTGGACAGGATAAGACAGTCCCTCCAAAATTGCCCTGCTTGTGAAAAGATCTGTCAGATACCATAGGCCTGTAGCCAATATGATGGCTGCTCCAATGGCGCAGAAAACCATAGGTGATTGTCCAGGTAGCTGTGTTGCTGTCCTCTCCCAAATTTTGGAAGCCACTACTTCCATGTGCTTCTGACTTTCAGGTGATACATTTTCCTTCTCAGGTCTTGAAGGGTTGAAGAATAGGTATTTAAGGTCACTACCCTAATATCCCTTAGTGAGGAACATTCAGGTGCTGGATTTTCACTTTCCCAGATGAATATTTTTGAAGTAACTTATACATCCTACCATCTAGAAATATATGATGTACTTTATATGTGTTAGGTTTTGGTTGTAGTTTGCACCTTTTCCTATCCCAGATATTACCTCATAATAATTCCTATTGTATATAGTCTTAGTTTAGAACCTTCTTAGTTAGACGAAAGGGGGAGATGTGGTGGGATTCAGGTGTCAGCTGATAAGGTCCGAAGATGCTTATCCAGGGTCCCAGGCTCCTGAAGGGGGAGTGGCCAACCCCATTCATAGGAGAAGGCAGAAACCTTTCTCTTTTGCCTGTCCCCCTCCCCCCTCAGTCTGACCTACCCTGTTTGGCCTGAGGAGTTGGCTGGGTGAGAATTGGCTGTGGTTTGTTTCCTGTCTCTTAGATATTTCAGCTTTTCCCCAATATCTGGCTCCAGGTTTTATTATATAAAATAAATAGAATTTGTGCAATAAGACCTATTTACAAAACTTGGATCCCAGTGATCTTCAACTTCTTACAGAACTGTGCAGCAATGGCCATGATCACCCATCCCAAAGCAACAATGACTCAGGCCTGCCCACTAACTCCAGCCCATCCCCAGCTAAACTGATCAGCTAAATCAACTAAATAGCTGATTGCCTGATTCCCAACTAAAACCAGATTAAACAGCTATCATGCTTTTCTGGACTGAACACAGTATCTTTTCCTGGCTTGAAGCCTGAGAAGATTGCCATTCCTAATTTAATTAACATTAAATTCATCTGTTCTTGGCTTTGACATGCTGTAGCACCCCAATGTTGAACATTAAAATGATTCCTTGATTTGGTCTTTAGAAAAGCTCTTAAATCAATAGTGGTCCTTCCTTTGTTTCCTGGATCCCTCGATCTGAAAAACCTCTAGTAATTAAATATTATCTTTATTTCTCTAGAAGTCCCCAGTCTCCCAGAAATATGGAGTGTGCTAATCAATCAATGGAAAACTAAGGAGATGGTTTAGTTGGTAAACTATCAAGCATGAGGACCTAAGTTTAGTTTCCCAACACCCTTTAAAAGCTAGTCGTGACAATACATCTGTAACTCCAACACTGAGGTGACAGAAGCAGGTGCATCACAGGAACTCACTGACCCAGTCTATGCTGAATTGAAGAGCTCTAGATTGAGTGAGGAGCCTTGACCCAAGAGATAAACTGGAGGATGACTGAAGAAGACACTGAACATACTTCTGGCTTACACACACACACACACACACACACACACACACACACACACACACACACACACACACACACACACACACACACATCCTCATGAACATGTACATATACCATACCCACACACTAAATAAATAGTTATAAAGACACAAAGGAAGCCGTATCTCTGGCCTCTACATCCACACACATATGTGCACACTGAACTTTGTAGGCAGAGTTTTATTTAGAAGGCATCAGTCCAAGATTGATATTTATTAAAATATAAACCACACTCACGGTACAGATAACAGCTTATAGCAGAGCCTGAACAGTGACTGGAGTCTGGAACAGTGGACGATGGATTCCAAACCGGTCTCTCCAGCAGCCAGGAACCAGGCAAACAGGCTTTCTGGGATCCCAGCAGCCCCTTATCAACGGGGTTGGCCAAGCCCCCCTCAGGGGCCTGGGACCCTGGGTAAGCATCCTCGGACCTTATCAGCTGACACCTGAATCCCACCACATCTCCCCCTTTTGTCTAACTAAGAAGGTTCTAAACTAAGACTATGTACAATAGGAATTATTATGAGGTAGCATCTAAGAGAGGATAAAGTACAAATTACAGCCAAAACCTAACACATATAAAGTACATCATATATTTCTAGAATATTGGTAGATGGTAGGGTGTATAAATTACTTCAAAAGGTTAATCTGGGAAAGTGAAAATTCAACACCTGAATGTTCCTCCCTAAGGGATAATAGGGTAGTAACCTTAAATATCTATTCTTCAACCTCTTCAAGACCTGAGAAGGAAGATGTATCACCTGAAAGTCAGAAGTATATGGAAGTAGTGGCTTCCAAAATTTGGGAGAGGACAGCAACACAGCTACCTGGACAATCACCTCTGGATTTGTGTGCCGTTGGAGCATCTATATTGGCTATAGGCCTATGGTATCTGACAGATATTTTCACAAGCAGGGCAATTTTGGAGGGACTGTCTTATCCTGTCCAGGCAGGTTTCGTCAGTCTCCATCCATCAACTTGTTCCTCCAGCTTGGACATCATATGTGTACTGTCAGCAATCAAGGTAAGTGCAGTTCCTTACCCAACCGGCCATTCTCTGCCAAAAGGACAAACTCCAATGGAGTATCCTCGATGCTCAACACCATCTCGGGAAAGGAGCAGTGACACCAGGAGTCGTAGAGTCTCTCGTGGCCGAATTTCAAATGTTAAATGCCATATTCTCTGGGTCTATGAAATGGTTGAAGATTCCTGTCTGTCTATGATATTCTAACCTGTATCTGAGATGACTGGGATATGGTACCTTAAGTAATGTTGACTGAAGTTTTTATTGTCTTAAGGAATAAACCCTGTACTCAAAACTAGAATACCTATATAAGGGGTGTACAATCCCTGAACAATGACTTTTAGTATGACTATCAAACATTAGCCAGGGGTATATTACCATGTAAAGTGGCCACAGCATTTTAGACATGTATATACATATATATCATCTAAATAGAGGTATATAAAACATCTTATGCATATATCATAACTAGTACAATCATACATTATATCTAGTATAGTTAAATGAAGGTAGTAATTGCATAGCATACATCACAATGATGTGCAAATATTTTAAACAGAGGTAGAAGCATATATAAAATATAGCAATTACAGATTCAATTTTACATAATAGTTACAGATTCAGATTTATATCGAAGTACAAGTTGCTTTGGTTATATAAAGCAATTTCAGATTAAACTTTGTACCAATGTACAAATTATCACAATTAAACATATAAAATGATTTCACATCTGTATCAATATACAAATACCTATGCCAGTACAAATTGTCTTTAACTTAGCCCATACATTCAGCTAGAATGGTGTATAGGTAGGCAGAAAAATCTACCTTTATCTATTGTATCTATCCCCCTTCTCTTCTTCAAAAGATATCTTTGATACTATACTATAGTTCTGTCCTCCACCCAATTTTAACTTAAAACTATTCTAACAGAATAAGAATTACCCACAACCCTCAGAACACAAAACTTACTGGGAAATGGGGCATAGTTTTTCATAAGGTTGCTTCCTGCTGACTTAAGGTCGATGGCATCTCTTTGGGATCCTGTAAAAGCTAAAACAATGGTTAGATCTTAATGGAATGACTATATACATTTATAACCATTCTCAGAATAGTGGTTAACTCCATCTGGGATTCTAATTAGAAGTGTGATCTGGAGGATTATCATAGAGAGCTATCTTGCAGCCATTTTTGAATAGTCTATTTTCTGAAAACAATCATTGATTGGTGCGCACCAGGTTCTTGATTTTTCTAATTTTGCCTCTGTCTGTCTGTGTTGTAGTACGGTCTTGGGTCCCGGGCAGCCAGAGATCCGGGACCCACAGACCTGCCGCCTGGGACCGCTTATCCGCACACCACCGCCCAGGCCCCCAGAAACGACTCAGACGCTTCTATTAACTTTATGCTGTTTGGCCTATGGCTCAGGCACATTGCTATCTAGCTCTTACATCTTAAATCAACCCATTTCTATTAATCTGTTGGCCACGTGGCCCCGGCCCGTGGCTCACCTGTGTTCCTTACATGTTGCTCCTTGGGCGGCTGGCTAGATCTGCCCCTAACTCCGCCCTGCTTCTCCTACCTAAACTGATTTCTCCTCCCACTTCTTCTATGGTGCCCGCCATGACCCAATACAGCTCCTTTATTTAAAGATTGAGATTCACAGCATAAAGAAGGGCATTCCCACATCATGTCTGTCTACCTGTCTCTTACTTCTCTCATACTCTCCCTTTTATTCTTGTTTCACTAGTAGGAGTTATTGTGGTGGGGGCCCCATCTCGGTTCCAGATTCTTTGTAGATAGCTGATAGGAGAAAATGTTATTTACAATGGAAAACTTAAGCATTGTTGATACTCAAAGAAGTTATTCATATCTTCTATGACTTCAGGAGAAGATTGTATGCAGACAGGATGTTTGGAAGGTACAGAAACAGAGAGAAACAAGGTTTAAGATGAAGTCACAATAATATTGGTCTCTAAATATTCTGTCTTCTGTCTCACACCAGGTGGCTTTTCTGATATGAGACAGAATACTTCACATTTTCTTTACCAATATGCTTGGGTTTAGAGAGGGAGAAAGCCACTTGCTCCCAATCCAAATCCAGCCCTATTAATAGTCAAATCAGGACCACTTTTTTTTTTAAGGTGTAGATGTAAGATGCAAAGTAGTAAGAATTGAGAGATTACCCAGTAGTGCATATGCATATCAGTTGGTCTCATAATCCAGCGTTCACATTCTTTCATCGTCGATCTCTCCTCGATTGCAGATGAGTAAGTATTCAATGTCTAGTCAATGTCTTAAAAATAGTTGTATCCGTTTTCCTGTAAAGACAAAATTGAGACCCTGCCCCAGGTTTTTTAAATGTGTTTTTCTTACCATGTATCCATTTGTCATATCAGGGGTGAGAAATCACTTCTCCTCCTCAGGAAGGGATTCCTTTTCGAAGCAGACCTTTATTAATTTTGTCGGTACCCATATATTCTGTCCCTGTTGAAACAAAAGCAAAACCCCTACCCCATTGAAGCACATATCCTGGCTTCCACTCTGAAGTCAACACATCTTTGAAGTAGATGGGTTGATTTATCTTGAAGGATTTCTCTATTACCCAATGTCTCTCAGCAGCTGATGTTTCCTTTTCATCAGCGTTAAGAAAATTTAAAGTCAATAAGGCACTGTGAAACCTTTCCCTGGGTTTTTTCATTTCTTTCTTCTGTTTAGAAAGCATCTCTTTCAAAGTGCGGTGAGATCTCTCCACAACTGCCTGTCCTGTAGGATTGTGTGGTATCCCCATAATATGCTTTATATTATAGTATCCAAAAATCAGCTTCATTTTTCGGGAAACATAACCTGGAGCATTGTCAGTCTTAATCTGAGTGGGAATTCCCAGTATGGCCATGGCTTCCAAAAGGTGAGTAAGTACAGCATCAGCATATTCAGAACTCAGGGCAGTCGCCCATTGCATTCCAGAGTAAGTATCGATAGTATGATGTACATATTTCATCTTTCCAAATTCTGGGAAATGAAACACATCCATTTGCCAGATCTCATTTCTCTGTGTATCCTTAGGATTACTTCCTGAAGGTAAGAATGGTTGGTTATAGAAAGACCAAGTGTTACAATTCCTTACTATTTTGTTTGCTTCATTCCAAGTGATGGAAAAACTCTTCTTTAGTCCTTTGCTGTTAACATGATGTTTCTCATGAAATTCTGTGGCCTCTAGCATGTTTCCTATCAGCAATTTATCTATTTCATCATTACCCTGAGCTAGAGGGCCCGAGAGACCCATGTGCACCCTGATATGTGTTATGTACATAGGATGTATCCTATCTCTGATGATATTTTGTAGTTGTATGAACAGTAAAGTCAGGTCTGTATCATCAGGAATAAAGTCTGCAGTTTCAATATGTACATGAGACTCTTAATCTTAGGGTCGTGGGTTCATGCCCCACGTTGGGCGCCAGATGTAGGCAGAGTTTTATTTAGAAGGCATCAGTCCAAGATTGATATTTATTAAAATATAAACCACACTCACGGTACAGATAACAGCTTATAGCGGAGCCTGAACAGGGACTGGAGTCTGGAATGGTGGACGATGGATTCCAAACCGATCTCTCCAGCAGCCAGGAACCAGTCAAACAGGCTTCCTGGGTCCCAGCAGCCCCTTATCAATGGGGTTGGCCATGCCCCCCTTAGGGGTCTGGGACCCTGGGTAAGCATCCTTGGATCTTATCAGCTGACACCTGAATCCCACCACAGAATTCATATTCTACAAATGTGCTCATACCCACACAAAACTGTTTTAGATTTATTTTAATTGTGTGAATGTGTGTGGGTATTTGTATGTGAGTGCAAACAAGCCACTAAAGCTGGAAGTGTAGGCACCTGTGAACTTCCTGATGTGGTTCTGGGAATTGAACTTGGATCCTCTCTAAGAATAGTATGCAACTTCTAACTCCCAAGCCACCTCTCCAGCCCCAGGCAACGTTTTTGTTTAAAAAAATCAATCTAAGTGAGGCTATTAGTTACCTACACAGGAAAAAAGCCTTTTTGGAAGCTATTTTTAGGACTTTATAAGAGCCTACCTAAAAATGTAACTTGCCACAATTTCTCTCATCATTATCCGCTCTCACGTCATACCTTATATGATTCCGTATTGTGATTTGTTATGTCTGTTATTTATAGTACAGACTGTTGGTATATGGTCTCTGAATTCATTTGCTAGAGATGGAAAAGAAGAAGCCTCGGAGAGGGTAGAGCAAGATTGCAGTAACAGTTTCATGGGATTTCTATGGCTTAGAGAAACAAAGGCTGTCTAGAGACAGCGCTAGTCAGACCTTGGAGTCATGTGAATGACCCCTGGAAGATTTAATCCAGTGGTTTGATTAGATTTGATTCACTCCTCGGGCATTGGGGACAATCCTTTCTTGTCCACCTTTGGAAGCAACAGGCTTTTCTTGACTTGGGGTAGCATAAAGCAGATTCCTATCTCCATCATTTTTTATAACTGAAGGGCAAATAAGAAAAAGTTTATTGAGAAGTCAAGAAACAGTTCTTGCAGCCTGAAGGACACTTGAAAGTGAGTCACTGAGTTTCCATCTTTTAAAAAGTTTTTTGTTTGTTTGAGATAGGGTTTCGTGTAGCTCAGGCAAGCCTCACATTCACTATGGCTCTGAGGATGACCCTCATCTTCTCATACTTCTGTCTCTAGCTCCTGCATGCTCACATTAAAGATATGTACCAGTATCTTAGTTGGAGTTTCTATTGCTGTGAAGAAGCATGACAATTGCAACTCTTTAAAAAGAAAACATTTAATTAGGGCTGCCTTACAGTTCAGAGGTTTAGTTCTTTATCATCATGGTGGGAAGCAAGGCAGCATGCAGGCAGATGAGGAAGCTGAGAATTCTACTCTGGATCTGCAGGCAGCCAGAAGAGAGAACTTCGGCTTGGCTTGAGTATCTTAACCTCAAAGTCCACCTCCACGGTGATACACTTCCTCCAATAATGTCTCACCTACTCTAACAAGGCCACACCTCTTAACAGTGCCACTTCCTGTGAGGCTATGGGGGCCATTTACTTTCAAACCACCACAGCCACCATGCCCAGTTTCTGTCTCTGTCTTTATATAGCTTTCTTCAATCAATATGCTCTATTTTACCTTTTTAGACAAGGTTTAATGGTGTACCTCTGGTTGGCTTGGATCTCACAACGTAGACAGGTTGGCCATGAACTTATAGAGATCCATCTTCCTCTTTGTCCCTAGTACTTGGTTTAAAGGTATGCTTCCTCACACCAGACTTAGCTCCTCTTATAAGGACATGGCATACTCTAGTCTGGCATTGCACAAACTCTAGTTAGTATATAATGAAAACAGGGAGCCAGATATTGGGGAAGAGCTGGCATATCAGAGAGACAGAAACAAATCACAGCCACTTCTCACCCAGCCAACACCTCAGGCCTGACTCCAGGAATTCTCCAATGGCAAGTCACTCTCTATCCTCAGTCAAAAGGGTGGAAGTGTCTGGGAAAGCTGAAAAACCCTCTTCTCTTGATCTGCTCAGCTCTCTTAACTTCCTCTTTCCACATTCCTAAATCTAGGATTAAAGATGTGGGTCATCCCTCCCTGACCTGGCTTGACTCTGTGGTATACTGATATTTCAGATTAATTTTATTAAATATATATCACAGCAGTATGGTCACATTGTAAATAAACAAATCTTCAATAAATGTGCCAACTCCATTTCCAGATATGATCACATTCATAGGCACTAGAAATTGGAACTTGAATTATGTGATAGCTTGAATGGGTATGACCCCATAGACTCATGTGTTTGAATGCTTGGCTCATAAGGAGTGACACTATTAGAAGGTGTGGCCTTATTGGAGTAGGTGTGGCCTTGTTGAAGGAAGTGTGTCACTGTGGGGGCAGGCTTTGAAGTCTCATATGCTCAAGCTACTGTGGGACACAGGTGTCGCTTCTGCTGCCTTAGAATCAAGATGTAAAACTCATAGCTCCTTCTCCAGCACCATGCCTGCCTGCATGCTGCCATGTCCCACCATGATGATAATGGAATAAACCTCAGAAACTGTAAGCCAGACCAATTAAATGTTTTTCTTATAAGAGTTTCTGTGGTCCTGGTGTCTCTTCATAGCAATAGGAATCCAAACTAAGACAAATTACTTTCTTTGTGGGAACAACTCAGTAGCAATGGGCTTGAGTAGCACCCTGTAAGAGTGTTGACTCAAAAATGACCTCCATCTTGTATATCTCTTTAGCTTCTATTGATGACCACTCAAAATACCTTTGGTCTTATCCTGGAAAGTACCAACAGCCTTGAAACAGAGAATGACACTCAGCTTTTGTGGTTCCAAACACTTGGATATTTATTTATTTGATTGGTGGTTGGTTTTGCTGTTAATAAAGTCCTTGATTATTAGTTGCCTTCATTGGAAAATATATTACTATGAGAAAGGGAGGCTAGAAGTTATTTTATCTTACTATGAGAAGGGGGTGTGTGATGGTTTGACTGTAATGGGACCCTATAATCTCATAAGGAGTGGCATTGTTAGAAGGTGTGGCTTTGTTGGAAGAAGCATGTCACTGTAGGAATAGGTTTTGAGGTTTCCAAGTTCAGAACACTGCAAGATAGGACTCCTAGTTACCTCTCCAGCATGTGTACCTGCATGTTGCTGTGCTTCTCACCATGGTGATAATGGACTGAAGCTCTGAAAATATAAGTGAGCCATCCCAATTAAATGTTTTGACTTATAGAATTGCTGTGGTCATGGTGTTTCTTGACAGCAATAAAAACCCCAAATAAGACAGAAGTTGGTACTAGGGACTGGAGTATTGCTGTGATAGGTCTGATCATGCTTTCATTTGGAGTAATAAGGACTTTGGTACTTTGGGCTAGGAAAGTAGTGGGATGTTTAAAGTGCTGCTTAATGGGCTATGCTAGTAGAAGCATGGAAGACAGTGGTGCTGAAGGTGATTTGAATTGTCAGGTGCCAGCTCAAGATGTTTCAGAGGAGAACTTTGTATGTTGCCTAGAGATCATTCTTGTGATATTTTGGTGAAGAAAGTGGCTATTTTTTGCTTTTGTCTGAAGAGTCTTCCTGAGGCCAAAGTGAAGAATTTTGGATTAATTACATTGGCAAAAGAAATCTCAAAACATCCTAGTATAGACTCTGTTGTGTGGTTTTTAGTGTTAACTTTGATCAAGATTTATAATGAAAAAGAACAAGCTGAGTAAAGAAAAATATTTGAAGAGAAAAAAGCACCAGACAGTGGAATAGAGCCAAGTTTTTCATTCAAGGAAATAAACAGATTAAGAAATGGAATAAAGGGAGTGGTTACCTTAGGGCAAGATCCCACCCAGCTAAATTTCCAGTTTGTGAAAAGGAATTAAAGAAAAGTTTGGAGCAGGGTGTGCTGGCCCATGCCTTTAATCCCAGCACTGGGGAGTCAGAGGCTTGTGGATCTCTGAGTTCAGGGCACCCAAGTTTAGGCAGTAAAGGACAAAAGGCTGGTGATGATGCAATTGAACAGTGGAACCATGTTCCAGCCCTAGTAAACAGCAGAACTTGGCAGCTTTAGCCATGTGGTTCTGGAACTAAGGACAGAAGAAACTGGTTAAGGAATTTACTTTCGAGTCTAAAGAAAGCCAGCAAGGTCAGGCATGTGTCAAGGGTATACTTGAATGAAGGCCTAGAGAGGCCATTGTGTGAAGCTTTGAAGAGAAGCCTGGATTTCCTTAGAGACCTCAAGATGTTAGAGATGCCTGGGATTCTTGATGAGGAAAGCTTCTAATAGAGAGCAGAAGCGGACCAAGAGAAAGAAGTGTGTTGCAGTCAACAGAGAAGAAGAGAGTTGGAGATCTGAAGAATATTTTGACATCACGTATGGAGATGCAGAGTTTGGAGTTTGTCCAGCTGGTTTTTCATCTTGCTTTGGTCCAGCATATCCTTACTATGTTTTGGAATTATAATGTATATTCTGTACCATTGTATGTTGGAAGTTTTGACTTTAATTCTACAGGTGATTATAGTTAAGAGATTGCTTGAATCTCAGAAGAGACTTCGAACTTTGAACTCTGGATTTTAAAAGATTATTGAGACTGTGACAGACTATGGGGACTTTTGAAGTTGGACTAAATGAATTTTGTATTATGATATTGTTACAAGTTTATAGGAGTGGAATGTGGTAATCTGAATGAAATTGGCCCCCATAATCTCATGGGGGTGGCACTATGAGGAGGTGTGGCTTTGTTGGAGTGGGTGTGGCCTTATTGGAGGAAGTATGAGAGCGGGCTTTGAGGTCTCCTATGCTCAGGATACTGTCCAGTGTCCCAGTTAACTTCCCGTTACCTGTAAGATAAAGGACTCACAGCTTCTGTTCTGGCACCACATCTGCCTGCATACCTCCATAGTCTCTGTCAGGTTGACAATGGACTGGAAAGTCACCCCAATTAAATGTTTTCCTTTATAAGAGTTGCTGTGATCATGGTTTCTTCTTACAGCAATAAAAACCCTAAGATGGGACTAGAATTTTATCTTACTATGAGAAGGGGGTTGCAGCTAGAATTCATTTTATACTAAAATGAATGTCTCCCTGCAGTTTAAGACTTCATGAAAGCTTCATGATACACGTAGGACTTTTCTCTCCTTTCTCTCCTGGGAGAGAGTCTTGTTGAATAGCCAGGCTGACCCTGAAGTTACGGGTCTTTCTGCCTACCTTTCTGAGTTCTGGGATTATAGACATGCCCCCACCACATCAGGCTCTTTCCTGAAACTGAAGATGGGACATTTTTTGGCTGTGATGGCATGTCATTCCATTCCTTTGACAGATGTGTATCAACCACCACCACCCCCCAGCTGTCAAGAAGTGTGCTAGGTACTGAGACCCAGAAGTAAACAAGGCAGACATGGTGTCTATTTTGATAGTTTTGGAATCTAGTGGAGGAAGCAAAACTGTGAAAAGTGCTTCTACAGATAACCATGACAAGTGTCATACGGGACAAAGCAGGAGCTGTAAGAGTACATGACCAGAGAGGCTGAGCTTAGCTACAGAGTGACAGGAGAGGGTCTGGCTGGGACTGTGGGAACTGAAGGCTGCAAAAGGAACTGAGTGTTGGGTGGCCTGAGGTAGAGCAGAGCCAAGTGTTTTCAAGAAACAGAGAGGTCAATATGCTTGGAGTATGTGGATAATATGGGTTAATGCCTGACAGAGTAGAAAGGGGAAGCAAAGGCCAGTTCTTACCTGAATTTGTTGTTTTGTTTTATTTTGTTTGAGGATATTCTGTCATGGAGAAGGCGTGGTGGCAGGAGTCTGAGGCAGCTATTCGCATTGCATATGTGGTCAGGAAACAGAGGGGTTCAATGGTGGTACTCAGCTCCCTCACTGTTCTTTGCTCAGTTCAGGAGCCCAGATCATGGGATGCTGCTGTCCACATTCGGTGTCAGTCTGTTCTCCTCGGGTTAGCCCTCTGTAGAAATGCCCTCACAGACACGCCAGAGGCTATCTCAGGTGACTCCGTGTCTAGACAAGTTGACAGTGAAGATGGACTGTCACAGATCTGAATGTCAAATGGTCTAGAGAGAAGACGGGACCTTATTTTTAGAGGTCATTGTGATGGTTAACATTGAGTGTCAACCTGACAGGATCTAGAATCATCTAGAGACAAACCTGGGCTCATCTGTGGGTAATATGTGGATAAGGTAAATTGATACAGAAAGTGAGGTGAATATAGTTGTTCATTGCTTTTTTGTTCCTGGCTCTGAATGCATTGTGGTCAGCTGCTTAGGCTCCTGCCATACACCTTCCTAACCATGACCTCAGATGAGGAAAGAAACATTTCCTTCCTAAAGCTACTTTGGTCAGTTACTTTGCCTCATTCCTGAGACAAGTAGCTAACATAATCCTGATCATTTTGTCAAGAATTGTAGCTATGACGAGGAAAAAAAAGCAAATGGATTAGTGATAATGCCCACAGAGTGATATAAAATATTTGACAATTCTTTCCTAGAAGGGTGAAGAAGACAGTATGAAGAACAATCTTAAGGTTTTTGCCATGCACAGCCATGTGACTAATGGCACAGGAAAAATAAACATGGAACATTGTAAGTGACCAGAGTTTGGGTGCAGGAAGAGAATAATTATGGGTTTGGTTTGCTTATGTTCAATTTGAAAAGCTTTGAAAATGGCAAGATGATTGCCTGAAGTCAGAAATATAAATTTGAAGATTTCAAATCATTGGGATTTGAGAGGATCAGTAAGTCATGACCCTTACTATCTGAATTCCAAGCCACCAGAGAATCTATATGATCTTGGGGCTCAGAGACTCAATTCTACTGGTGAGACATTGGATTGTAAGACATCACTTTGATCTGTAGACCAGGCTGTGTTTTTATTAACTTTCCTTGAACTTCACTTATTGACCCTAAACTGCAGATCTTCTTTATGGAAAAACATAGCCTGGCTCAGTGAGAATGTATTATATAGGAGAGGATTCATATCTATTGCAGGCTTGAAGTTTAGAGAGGAAAGGAGGTGCCCAGGCTACTGTGAGTCATTCCTGAAGGGAGGAGGGAGCCCTCAGCAGGAAGCTTGGATGCACTTAAAGTCTAGGAGTGACAACAGAGAATTTACAAAGGGATGCTTTGCAAAGGTGTGGACAACATTAAAACTACCAACCAAGAGATGGATCCAGGAATCAGAGCTGGGAAGTTCTAGGAGGGACGGACAAGAGGTAGGAGCTCTTACCAGAGCTTAGCCAAGAGGAGGTGTTACCTAACAGGAAGAAGCCTGTGCCCAAACTGGTCCTCACTGGGCAGAGTGATAGCAAATGGTGTATTGTGTGAGGGCAGATAAATGCCTGGTCTATTTGCCCTTCCCACCTCCAAACTCCCCAAAATACCACGCCCTCCAAAACCAGAGGAGACTGCTAAGGAAGAAATGCATCTGTAGTGTCAGCTGTCCACCACGGAACAGGGAAGGAAGGACTGAGAATAGGCCATCAGAACAGTCAGCAGTCTGGATACCGACTGTGGCCAGGTGAAGGCTGGGAACAAGCTGCCCTCACCTCGTGACGTTTGCCTCCATTCCCTCTGCACACCCAGCCCTCTTCTGAGTCCTTCTACTCACTGATGGGTAGTCTAGTCTTTGATCCAAGAAGGCTCCGAAACAGGAGCAGAATGATCCTGTAAGTTACTTATAGTCACTGAAATTTGAAATGGCAACTTATTAATACCCTGATCCTAGTCTCATATTTCTTCAGCTGTATTGTTCAGCTCTGTTACAGTGTCCACTGTTATTAAGATGTGGATTTATTTTCTTTCACATCACAATTTTTCTGAACCCGGGCTCATGTTACAGTCTTCTCAGCTGAAGGACAATCTGATAGTGTTACCCTTGCCTTTATTTATGCATCAGTGTTTGAGCACTGGATCTCATTGGCACAAGAAGGTCTTAGAGACAGAAGAGAGGTGGCACCCTAACGCCTTTCATGATACTGTCTGAGGTGAACACAGTCCATTTTGAGTTAAGTTTAATTATAGAGACAGGGAATACATTTGTGATTGTAGGGGCTAGGAGAGTGTAGAGCAAGAGCAGTTGCTAATAGATACAAGGTTTCTTGGGGGTGAAAGGAATGTTCTGGAACAGGTTGTATTGAAGGTTACCCAACTTTGTGAATGCACTAAGCTATGAAATTATTATGGTATGCAAGTTAGATCTCATTTTTTTTACTTGTTTGTTGTTTATTTGTGTGCATGTGTGTGTGTGTGCATGTAGGCATATCAAGGAGATTGTGAGATAACTTGTGGGGAGTTGGTTCCTGTCTTAGGGGTTTTGATGCTGTAAAGAGACACTACGATTAAGGAAACTCTTATAAAGAAAACATTTAATTGGGTTGGCTTACTTACAGTTTCAGAGGTTCAATTCATTATCAACATGATGGGGAGAATGGTGGCTGCAGGCAGATGTGGTTCTGGAGTCATAGCTGAAAGTCTTACATCTTTCAGGCAACACGAAGTCACTGTTCCCTGACACTAGGCTGTATCCTGAGATAGGAAACTTCAAAGTTGCCCCTACAGTGATACACTTCCTCCAACA
This sequence comes from Phyllotis vaccarum, assembly GCA_033318265.1. Classification (NCBI taxonomy): domain Eukaryota; kingdom Metazoa; phylum Chordata; class Mammalia; order Rodentia; family Cricetidae; genus Phyllotis; species Phyllotis vaccarum. The sequence continues at coordinate 61,412,485 of JARWLC010000015.1, read as the reverse complement.
CGGTGATACCCACTCCAACAAAACCAAACCTCCTAATAGTGCTGCTCCCTATGTCCATATCACAGTTCTCTTCTTCCAGCACGTGGGTTACAAAGATCAAGCTCAGGTCACTGGGTTTGAAGGCAAGCACCTTTACTCACTGTGTCAATCTAGTTGAAGCTTTTTTTTTTCTTTTCTTTTTTTTTTTTTTTTTTTTTGAGTCGAGGTCTCATTATCCAGTTCTAGTAGGCCTGGAACTCAATATGTAGACCAGGCTGGCCTCAAACTCAGAGATTTCTGAAAGATAAGTGGTAGGGATACACAGAAACTCCTGCACTTAATAATTTTAAAATGTATTCTTTGATAATTTTATGTGTATATAATAATTCTGATCATACCTAGTTACTGTTTTAGTTTGTAGTTGGAAGTTTCTATCCCACCAGAAACTCTCAAATATCTGCCAGCCACTTCCCAAATAATTGACTTGAAGGCTTAATAATTATAGTGAATGCTGGACCAATAGTTTGAACTTATTACTAACTAACTCTTACATTTTAATTAACCTATTATTCTTATCATTTCAGATAACAAAGAAGCATTTTATGTCTAGTTGGAAGCCTTTCCCTTGTTCCTGCTCAGGGGTTAACAGGACATAAAGATTATTGAAATGGCAGCTCCACGCCCAAGAAATTTAAAAAACATGTGCAAATTTGCCAGTTAACAGCAGTTAAACCAGTTATATTGGTTGTGATTCTAGGTTATGAGCCACAGAAACCAATGATTCTGAGTTAAGCCAAGAAGGAATTTGTACATAGCCCATTGAGTAGTTGGGGGAATTACAGAAATCCTGACTTTGAGTTGGTGTGGCATGTGAACTGGTTTGGAGAATCTGTTGTTGGCAGTTGAGCTGTGTATTCATACTCACCATCATGAGGAATCTCTATTGAACCTCCTCTGTGCATCACTAACTCCTGACTCAGAGATCAAGATGAGAACCTTGCTAACTGAGCCTTGATCACACAGCTGCAAAGAAAGCCAAGAAAGTGAGAAATACGCTATGCTTCTTTTGAAATTGTTGTGCTTTAGGGGCAGGCTTGAATTCCTAATTCCTAATTCTCCTATCCCCTCTTCACCAGTACTGAGGTTATAGGCATTTAATATCTCATCTGCCTCATTTCTGTTTCTATAAAAGAAGATGAACTTCAGCTTCCATCACGGTGCCTAAGGAGGGGAAGTTCATTTGATAAACAACCAAATATCATTGAATACTCATTCCACCATCCAAAATTAAGCATTTAGAATCCCAGAATGTACACACAAAACTGGCATTAACTAATGACCTTATCAGTATCTGAAGGAAAGGAAAAAAACAGAAAATACATAAATTAATAAGAAAGAAATAATTGAAACTTATTTTGACTCATAAACTTTAAAATGTGCTGAGAGATTTTTTTTAACTAAAAAGCTAATTTTTATTTAGATTTGCCATATCAAATCTTGAAATTGAGACCTTTTTAGTCTCGCATAATTTAGAAATCTCCTCGTATGTGAAGGAGCTGGTCAGATAGCTTTGGCCAGCAGGAGGTATCTTTCTTGGCGTGTTCTCTCATGTCTCCTGTGATACACCTTAAAAGCCAGCACTAAGACTTCTGCCTGTGGAGTCAGTGGTCCCCTCTCAAGAGATGCAAGTTTAGCTCTGATGTCGGGGTAGCTCTGGGTAAAAAAATGGGTCATGAGAAGTTGCCTTCCCTCAGCCCTCTCAGGATTTTAGTTAGTATACTGTAAGAGAGCATTTGTGAGGCGTTCCAAAAATTGGAACGGAGTCTCCTGTTTATCCTGTACTATCTCCTTCATTTTTTCAAAATTGACAGGCTTCAGAGCAGCTCTATGCAGACCTCTCTGGCTAAGACCCCCCCCCTTGGTGTATTGTAATTCCAGTGGGGGTCTACATCTGGGACAGCCTTGGCTCCGGGGTATCTGTGTGTGTGTGCTATATTTGTCTGAAGAACCTCATCTACATGAGTTCTGGCCTGTTCCCAAACTCACCTTTGCTCTTCGGGGAGGAGATTATTTGTAAGAATAATACACACACACACACACACACACACACACACACACACACACACACACACACACACATGATACCATCTAATGTGTGTGTGTGTGTGTGTGAGTGTACATATGTATATATATCATGAAAAGTGAGATCATAGGATTGAGTGATATATTGGAATTCCTTTATAAAGATGGTAAAGTTTGAACTATAAGAGCCCAATTTTTTTTTTGCCACTTGAGAAAGTTCTGACAGAGGAAACAGAGTATAAACTTTCACTATATTATTTATGTCAACCATTTCCCACAGAGGTAGAACTGGATCAGGTTCTTAGGAGTGTGAGAATAAGTCACTGGTGGGGTAAATGTAGACGCCAGGTTTGGGGTTCCCAGAAAGGAGAGGTTTGGAGGAGCTGCAGTTGAGAATTGAGATTTGAAAGGTGGGGGGTCAGAGAAGGATCTATAGAAAGAGTGTGAGGTTCTTCAGGGTCAGGTGTTGGCTAGAAGCAGGTGAGTAGGGGAGTGGGAAGCTAGAAGAGAAGGTATAGAGCTGAGATATGAAAAGGCTTGTATATAGAAAAACTCTTTCCATCTGCCCATATGCTCACAAAAGTTAGAAAGTTCCCATGAAATATCAAGGACCAGCAAGCTGTTAGGCAACTATTTTGAGTTATTATCTAAGGGGTACTTAGGCCATTTCTTTGTGCAATAATGGATAAGCTTGGTTGTGTCTAGGTAAGGCAAAAAGCTAAGTGGCTTAGAGTCTCAAGAATGTATCCTAGAGATGAGGAAGGAGAGATCTCTTTTGCTGGCTTCTTCTCTGTTATTGAGGCCCAGAGGGGAGGGATTCTACCACTAAATCTGGGTCGTCACCCAGACAACAAGATAAATGTGGCTAACATTGCTATACATTTTTGGGGAATGAGATTTACTACAATGGAACACACAGATTAATATTCATCCAAACATAGAAACAAATCATAAACTAGTACATTTCCAGAAAGAAACATTAGATGGTATTATGAAAAATAGTCACAGACCATTCACATTATACAGAAGCAAGGCACAATAGCTGCTGATCTTTCAAAGACACCCATAGCACTACCTTAAAATGACTAACAGAGAAGCCCTTATGGGTTTATCAATGGCCTCTAACAAAAGAGAAATTGCAGGCCTTAGAGCAGCTTGTACAGGAGCAGTTAAATGCTCAGCATATAGAAGAATCAACCAGCCCTTGGAATTCTCCTGTATTTGTTATTTAAAAGAAATCTGGAAAGTGGAGAATGGTAACAGACCTAGGGTGATAAACAAGGTGATCCCGCTAATGGGCTCTCTATAGTATGGAATTTCTTTGCCTTCTCTGATACCTAAATAATGGCCTGTTATAGTTATTGATTTAAAAGACTGTTTCTTTAAAATACCTTTACAAGAACAAGACAAAGAAAAATTCAATTTTGCAGTGCCCACTTATAATAATTTCTGGGCTGTAAAGAGAAATCAGTGGCAGGTACTCTCTCAAGGAATGTTGAATAGGCCAACTCTGCACCAGTATTTTGTACAAAAGCCAGTAGAACAAATACATAACAAATCCTCACAATCTATAATTTATCATTACACGAACAACATATTGTTGGCTGATTCAAATATTGATACCTTAGGAAAAAATATTGAAGAAGTGAAAAAAATTTTACCTGCTTGGACATTATAAATTGCCCCTGAAAAAATACAAAGAGGAGATTTCATTAATTATTCAGGTTACAAAATAGGTCAAAAAAAATTATACCCCAAAAGGTACAAATCAGGAGAGATAGAATGAAGACACTTAATGATTTTCAAAGATTACTAGGAGACATTGCCAACTTACGACCCACTATTGGAATAAAAAATGATGAACTAAGTAATTTGTTCAAAACCTTAAATTGTGACAAGGACTTAAATAGTCACAGAGAATTGTCACCTGAATCTGAGAGAGAATTTGTAGTAGGATTATGTTGTTACATTGTAAATAATTGTCCCACCTACTGGTTTAATAAAAATGCTGATTGGCTGAAGGCAGACAGGAAGGATGGGCAGGGCTACCAGACTAAGAAAATTTTGGGAACGGGAAGAACAGAGTAGAGAAGCCATGGAGATTTCAGAAAAGCCAGCAGATACAGAGGACAACTATGCAGCTTTGAGAAAAGGTATCGAGCCATATGGCTGAACAGGATAAGAATTATGAGTTAGTTTAAGAGCAAAACCTAGCTAGCAATATGCCAGAGCCATAGGCTGATTAGAATAAAATTAATACAAGCACCTGTGTATCTTGGTTGGACTGTGAGACTGTGGGTCTAAACCTTGAGATTAGGCCAAAAAGTCTGGGCCAGAAACTTAATACAAGAATTAACTTAGGTTGAAAAGAAATTGCAGGATGCACATGTGGATTATGTGGATCCAGACCTTAATTGCATTCTAGTTATCTTACCCTCTAAGCATTCTTCTACAGGAATTTTAATGCAAAGGGAAAATGTTATATTGGAATGGATATTTCTACCACATAAACCAGGTAAGAAATTAAAACCATATGTGGAAAAGATTTCTGAATTGAATTTTAAAGGAGAATTAAGACTTTGTCAATTGACAGGAATAGACACAGCAGAAATTATTATACCTTTAACTAATGAAAAAATTGACCAATTATGGGCAGAAAGTAAACCTTGACAAAGACCCTGCAGTAATTTTTTGGCAGATATTAACAACGAATATCCTCAAAGCAAAAGAATTGAATTTCTAAAGAAAACTATTGGATTCTTCCTCATGTTGTATGAGACAAATCAATTTATAGAGTCCCTACATTTTATACTGATTCAAACAAATCAGGAAAGGCAGGCTACAAATCAGAAAATATAGGTAAAGTGGCTCAAAGCCTTTATAATTCTGTTTAAAAGTCAGAATTATATGCTATCGTGATGGTACTAATGGATTTTACTGAACCTCTTAACATAGTCACTGACTCTCAGTATGCAGAAAGAGTTGTTTTATACATGACAAATCAGAATTAACTTCATTATTTATTCTGTTACAAGATATAATCAGGACTAGGAATCATCCCTTCTATATAACATACATTTGATCCCATATGGGCCTGCCAGTTCCTTTAACACAAGGTAATGATGAAATTAACAAATTATTAATAGGAAATGTGCTAGAGGCCTCAGAGTTTCAAAAAAAGCATCACATCAATAGCAAAGGATTTAAAAAAAAGATTTCTTTATCACTTGGCAATAAGCCAAAAAATATGTAAAAAGATGTCCCATCTACTCCTTCCATAACCAAACTCCATTGCTAGCAGGAACTAATCCTAAAGGTATACATAGAAATGAAGTCTGGCAGATGGATGTATTTCATTTTACAGAATTTGGGAAATTAAGATATGTCCATCATACAATAGATACATTCTCAGGATTTCAATGAGCAACTGCTTTGAGTTCAGAAAAGGCTGATTCTATGATCACACATTTGCTAGAAGTTATGGCCATCATGGGAATACCTGTACAAATAAAGACTGACAATGCTCCAGCATATGTCTCTAGTAAAATGAAACAATTTTTGCTTATTATAATATAAAGCATATTACAGGAATACCACACAATCCTACAGGGCAAGCAGTCATAGAGAGATCAAATCCAACTCTAAAGGATATGCTGAATAAACAAAAAGGAATAACAAAGACTCCTAGAGATAGACTACATAATGCTTTATTGACTTTGAATTTTCTCAATGCTAATGTGAAAGGAACAACAGCTGCTGAAAGGCATTGGACTATACAAAAACAGCTGAGCGAAATCAGTCTGTTTACTTCAAAGATGTACTGACCTCTGAATGGAAACCAGGATATGTGCTATGTTGGGGAAGGGGTTTTGCTTTTGTTTCCACAAAGAAAAGAAGAAAAGTTATGGATACCATCAAAACTAATGAAGACTTTATTTGAACCAGAGAAACTTTATGAAAATAAGAATTGATTGTTCATCCACCCATATTACAATTCTTTCAGTTGTAAGAAAAAACAAAGAGTTGGGGCAGGTTTTTGTTTTTATCTTTACAGAAAACTAGAAATACCCATCTTCAACAAGTTAAAAGACTTTGGACATCTAAACATCTAAAGCAGAAGGGAGGCTATCCAGAAATATTTACAAGTAAAAGAATATTAGACCTATTGGTACCAATATACTTCATAGGGTAAAATCTCATTGCTTAACCTCTATTTTTTTTGTAAGTTGAAGTCCCAGTTTAATTATAATTTAAAGCTGGCTTTAGGGTTGGAGTATGGCTCTCTCCTTCTCTAAACTCAAGCATACTTGTTAAAGGAAAATATAAAATCTCTGCATCATATCAGAAGAGCCACCTGATATGGTACAGAAGAATAACAAAAAATAGGGCATTCACTATTCAATTGCTACTAATCCCATGCTGAATAAATACTTATATATTTAGCTTCCTGTACATTGTGTTGGGTTTTAGTCTCTTGTCAGATTTCTACAGTGACCCATGACAATGCCTAATTGCAAACTTGAAGTATCCAAAAGGAAGATGGGGCCCCACAACAATGATTTCACACAGACTATGACAAATCCACTAGGCTGACAAACACCAACCAAAGATCAGATTTGGGCTACAATCTGCTCAGAACAATTTCGAGGAGGCTCGCTGAGTTGAATCAGCTTCACACACTACTCTAGCCAGGACTTGAGACAAGCCATGCACTTTCCTGTTATGCAGAGACTGGACAACAAATGATTCAGCTACTATTTCAGGACTTGACAATTAACAAACTTTTCTTTTCAGGATACCTAAAAGATGCCATTGCCCCCAGACAGCCGGAAGTAAATTTAAAAATACGGCTCCTACATTCCCAAGAGGTAGGGTGGTGGTTTTGGTCTTTCAATGGATTATGGATGATTGTCATTGTTTAGGGTAATTGTTTACAAATTGTTATTGGTTATGGTTGGAAAAAAGCTAAACAGAGAGATTAGATTCAAGGTTCTTGTTAAAAAAAAAAGAAAGAAAGAAAGAAAGAGAGGATAGTGATATATTAGGATATAAGGGCAGATTATTGAATCTTCTCTTAAAAGGATTTACTAGCTTTAAATATTTTACATTGGATTGGATTTTTTGTATATGTGTACAAATTTTGTATATTGAGATTAATTTTGCCACTGTACATATATCTCTATGCTTTTTCAAGTCATTGTACTTAGACAGCTCATCTAAAAATTGCTAGTCCATGAAAGTTTTTATTACCAACTAATTAGGATACAAAGAAATGCAAGTCAGTATTTATACACTACAATCAAACTTATAGTCATATTAGACATATTTTTCAAGATCAAATAGATATATTTTAGATGAACAGGTCTTCTTCAAACACTTCAGTGATCCACAGATTATGGCATTTAAGATATTTTAATAGCATGAGTTAATACTATTTCCTTCTTGGGTCTTGAGGTAGTTGAAAATGAGATAGTTATAGTTTTCTAGTGACAGTTTTAGAAAAGAAACTCCTAAGTTAAGGTGTATAAGTTTGAGAGACATCAAAATATAGTTTTTAGCTAGCAATATAAGTTAGATAGAAAATGAATTAGGTATAATCTTTTGGATTCACCAAAATAGGATAATTATTAGAATATTTTCTTTGAATTGTCAATTGTTAATGGACTAGACATTACTCATGTAATTATTGTTTGTATATATTGTATATAATTATTATACCTATTGTATATGTTTTTTCTTATGTTAGTTATAACCTTTTTAAAATTTTTGACGCAAAAGGGGCTATGTGGTGATGTTACATATTTAATAAAAACCAGTTTAAAATATCAGAGAAGAGATCTATTTACCCACAGTCAATCCAGGAGGATCAGAGAGTTGTAACTCACACCTTTAATCCTACCACAGGTGTGTGTGGGGGCATAGGCCCTTAATCCCAGCAGATCTGAGTTTAAGGCCAGTTTGATTTACAGAGGGAGTTCCAGGCTCCCAGGCAGTCCGTGGAGGTGCCAGGCCTTTAATCCCAGAACTCCAGAGACAGAGGAGATCTTTCTGTGTTTCTGTGAACTCAAGGCTAATTACCAAATAGTAGTAGCCCACGCCTTTAATGTTAACCTGGATGTGAAACAACTGGGCAAAGAGGGTATTTAAGGCATAGAAAGAAAGATTCAGGCAGTAGAAGCCACGAGGAGTGAGGCTGAGGAAACTGGAAGACAGCTGGGTGAGATTTGACTATGGGTTTCCTCTCTTTGCTATTTCAGCCTTTCCCCAATATCTGACTCTGAGTTTCATTTAATAAAACCAGAATTTGTGCAACAGCTATGGTAGGCACTTTCTGCACATATTGTAAACAGTCCCTGCAAGTGTCACCTGGGGAAGAGTTTGTCACTCTCATGGGGCTGAGGCCTTGAGGTCCTTGAGTTGGTTGAGCCTATGCCAAAGAATACTCACTCACTCAGAACTTCACTGGCTTCCTGCTGGCAGAGGTCTTTATCTTAATCACATCTGTTCTCTAAGCGCCTGTGTGGAGATTCTGGCAAATGCCGAGGCCAGCAAAGTGAAAGGCTGCATGAGACAAGAAGTTAATCCAGTTTAGCACGACTTAGTAGTGGTTGATTCAAACTTCTAGAGACTTACCCTGTTCACCTGTTAAGTGCACTTTGGAAAAAAAGTTTCCTGGTAACAATTAAAACAATAAAGCTTGAGGCATGACTACATTGAAGCTCTTCTGCAAAGTACTGTGACCTCTTCCAGAAGAGCTAAGCCCTAGATCTATACCAGCTAAATCATCACAGAAGTCACCAAACTACAAAGCACATGTGACATTGCCCCTGGGGACAGGTTTTACTGTCTGAGAAAGTTTAAGCTAACAGTCTAGGGAGGAGGAGTCTGGGATAAACATAACAGTCTGAAGGATTCCGGTGTGGCTGTCCCTGTAGATAGCACAAATCACCAGGTTATTAATGTCCACTCCCAGAATTCCAGGTGGAAAACAGAAATATATCTTCTCTGTTAAGAAGATAACCCCGAGTGTTTAACATTTCTGGTTTCCCTGGTGCTTATCTGTGAACACAAGGACCTGTGTCCTCTACACACTCCTGGTGTGCAGAAGGCTCTCTGGACATGCTTGTCAAGCAGGTAGTTTTGAGTTCTTCTCTGGGTCTAAGTGAGGACAGTACTTTTGCCGTGTGTGGATCCTCAAAAAGCGTCTTCCTCTGCTTGACATTAAAATGTCACAGGCAACAGTAATATTCCTGTCCTGGGGAAGTGGAGCATTTGCCTGTTAGTGCATGTCTTTATTCTGACTCAGCCCAGACGCCAGCACTTTCCCTGGCTACATGTCGGCTGACACTGCTTGTCATGCCTGTTAGTATTCAGTTGTCTGTACTGGCCTGACAGGATACATCCTCAGCTGCAGCCACAGAGAGCACCCCCAAGTGCATTCGACTTCCCCTCCCATCTCTTTCTCTTCCTCCACTCTCATCCCCAGGGTCTGACTGGTCTCTGCTCCCTCTCTCCTTTATCCACAGAAAATTCCTACATGAGCCCTGTTGTATGGTGTGACCCTTTACTCTCATTCTCCAATGCCCCTCCCAAACATCACTTTTAAACTATAGCATTGGTGCTGTGAAACTAGGCAGGCTCTCCTGGCAGTTCCTCCTGCCTGCCAGCAGTCTGGGACACACTGGAACCCTGGGATCAGTCTACCTATGGCAGGCTCACATTCTAACTATCCTACCTCTGGGCCCTCCATCCAACACTGGCATGATTGGTGAATTTCCCCTTGTCTCGCCCAGTCGGTGTAGACGCTTCCCTGGACCTGTCGGAGTGACCATTGAGGGTCCGGCACCCCACTGGCATACTTGGTGGTGGACGACCCCCTCTCCCCCAGCTCCAACCTTCAAGGCTACAGCTAGACTTCTTTGCTGACAATCACCCCTGGCCATTTCTCACAAGTGAAGCTTCCTCTGTCTACTGTGATTTCTTGCCTTTTGGCCCTATGGACAAGCCAACAGCAACCATGTGTCTCTCTCGGGGCTCAGTGCCCTATGGCCCCTGTGCTTTGGGTGATGACCCACTGGCCAGCTTGTGCTTCCTCAAACTGTTCCTTACTGAATTTTTGGGATACTAAAAATTCCAGACCTTTGAATTTCATTTCTCCTCCCACCCTCCATCCCTCACTTATGGGAATTGCACCATAAATTCAACTTCTACTCTGGAATGTCTTTTAGAAAACCTCAAACCTCTACACTTAGCACCCGACTTAAGGGCTTCTAAACTTATCTGCCTTTGCAGTCAGATCTGCCCCAAATACCGCATCCAAATAGCTGTATACTGACACCCCATATCCTGATATTTTACAGGACCTTTGCAACTTTTGCCGTCAATCAGATAACTGGAGGAAAGTACCCTATTTTCAAGCTTTTTCTTTGCTCCAAGCCCTCCTTCCGTTCTCCCGTCTTGTTCCTGCCCTCATCTCTTGCTAGTTATGACACCTGTTAGCCCTCCCCCCATTCATTAAGTAAACTCTCTCTCTCAAAAAACAAAACAAAACAAAACAAAAACCCTGAAAAACAAACCAACAAACAAAACTGGGGTCTTATATGTCTAGCTCTGCTTCTTTCATTAAAGAATTCCACTGTTAGTTTCTGCAGCCGCTACAGCAGCCTGCCTCTGCTGCCGAAGCAGTTACATCATGGCCTGTTGCCAGGCCCGGGCCAGGCAGAGCTAGCTCCCTTGGCCTCTTTGGCCTCTTCCTCCCCTGTCTCTAACCCCCTCCCTGGCCTCTTCTTTTCTCTCCTGCTTCTCTTCCTCTTGTGTGCCTCCTCTCAAGTCCCCACGCTGACACAGCCACTCACTCCCCACACTTAGGCTCTCCCCCTCCCAACGATCCCCTGCACTGACTCTGTTGCGTGTGTTGTTTGCTTAGTGGCACAGCTGGGCAGGGCCCGCACGGTACCCACCTCATGTCCGGACCTCACCTGCCTGCTCCGCCCACAGCAGATCTGCACTCTCCTACCTGCAACAAATCTGCTTTCTCATTCACCGACAGCTTTGCCTTCCATTCGGTACCAACAGTTGGGTCTCTGGCGAGACTGTCTACCTCTGACTAGTCCCCTGGATGTGGGACTGGCCTCAGGATTAATCGGACCAGGTTTCCTGCTTTCTCCTCTCTCTCTCAGCTTCGTCTTGCTCAGCACACACTGGTTTTCCTGTTCTTATTCAACTCCTGTTTAGTGTGTATGTGTTTGTGTGTGGATTTAGATTTAACCCAATATGTATAAATGTAAGATTGTTTCAATTTTGAGTGCATGTGTATGTAATTTGGATTCAAATCTGTAAATGTGCATGCAACTATCGTTTAGTAAAACATGTCTAAACAGCAGCCACGTGGCTCTCCTCCATTTTGGCTGGTGACCTCATCACGATGTAAGCAGATGCATGGCTGGCAGCCATCTTCTACTAAGGTTAAAGAACAGTGATTAAAAAAAAGTGATAAAATAATTTTAAAGTTATAAAGGTCTATTCAGATTAACAAGAGCTGACTTAGAGACTTACACCTAAGTACTTATGATTTTGCCAAGTATTCAACACCAAGCTTCTGGAGAATTTAAATAAGTAGTAATATATGTTTGATAAATAAGGTATGTGATAAATAGGATATATATTCTATAATGAAGTTTCTGGTCCCAGAGTTGGGCATTTGGGCAGAGGTCCCCTTGGCCTTTCAAGGGCACTACTGACCCCTGTGTTCCCTCAGTGCCTGCTCACAGGCCCTTTTCTCCTGTTCCCATTTGGCCCTGGGGATCTTTCCCGGTCACTTTTCCTTACCACCTCAGCAGATAGCCTTAACCTGACTTAACAGTTTGGTACAAACTTGTTCTATTTTAATCACAAAATAGCTATTTTGGTTTCTTAACTGAGCCTATTATCTATGATTAAAAAGTTTTATTTTTATTTACAAGAGCTTCAACTCAAAATCATTGTTTGTAAGACTAACCCTATAGGAATGGAATGTAAAGTTCTAGTCTTAGGAAAACCGCTAACATACTGTAAACTGTTAAGGAGCACACGTTAATAGTCACCTTATAAATGATCAAGTTCTTTAACTGTAGTCATGTTAAGTACTAATAATTAAGTAAAGGGATAAACTTTACTTCGCCCCCTGTATATATTTTAAAATTAAGCTTAAGACAAGTAACTAAAAACAAGAAAAAAAGTCTATTCAGATATATCTAATAGATAGATGGTCCTCAAATGCTTCAGAGATCTATAGAATATTGCACTTAAATGTTTAATAAAAAAATCTTTTCATGATAGAGAGACAATGCCAGCTTCTGACAGCACCCCTATCTCTTCCAAAGAAGATGGGTGATCACAGAAGAAGCTCCATTTGGAAGCTTGCTTTAAATGTGGCAATGCTAGCCACTGAGCAAGACAAAATCTGCCTTTCACCTCAACTGCTGCCAAGAGCCTGTCCAGACTGTGGACAACAGGCCACTGGGGAATTAATGCCCTCATTTTGCCTAGACAGGTAGGCTGGTCCTCCCACAAGTTCTGACTCCACAGGAAAGTCAGGCAGATCTTCTGGGCCTGGCAGCCAAAGATTGATGCTGCCCTGAGACTTCTGCCCCCAGTGACCATGGAGGACCCTGGGGTGGCTTTCTATGCAGCCAGCAAGTAAGTCTGTCATTTTTTAATTGCTAACTCAGGTAAAATTTCCTTCTCAAAACTCTGATGCTGTTTGACGACTAGGCTAGTGATGGCTTTGTCAGTCTAACAGCAGCAACCAAGGCTTCAGCTGCCTACTCAGTTCTCTTTCTGTGTAAAATTCAGGCCACAGGCCCTACCTCTTCTACAGCTACTACTAGGTCTAGACACAATGTACCCTGTTACAGGATCAGAAAAGATACAGACCCTCAGAACAGATTTCACTGTGACATTTTACTGCCCTAGTAATCAACTACCTGTGTCTCCAGGTAAATCAGATAGAGGGTGCCAAGGTGATGCTGAGGTGATGGGAAAGGAACAGGTGCTTTAAGGTTTGTATGAAGATAGAAAAGCTTAGGTGCTGATAAGAAGAAAGTGATTTGATACATATGAAAGAATGAAACACGTTCCAGATTTCTCTCTTGCTTTGTTACTGTTCACAACCTTGACATTAGCTGATGGAATTCTGATAAGCTATTTATCTACCTTTCACAGAGCATTAAACACTGTACTTTAAAAACTATAGTATCATAGCCACAAGCTCGGGATTTGAAATCCCCTCTGGTTGCTTTCTAACGTGTCTAAAACTTCTCCCTTTTTGTAAACTTGAGCTCCAGGGAGTCAACTTGGATCCTCCTGAACCAGGTGGTGCCAGGTCCAAGTGACACCAGACAGTTCCACGGAGCCTGGACAGTGAAGTGAAATAGCCAGCTACTCTAGGACCTGGCCAGCACTCTAGCTTTCTAAGGTCCCTCAAAGATGACTGATACCTCCAGGGTCAGCAGGAAGCAGTGTCAGGAACACAGTGCCCTCATCCCCACCTCACCTGCTACTCCACAGCAGGAAGGAATGTTAGCATTCAGGCATCTGTACTGATCGGCCCTTGGAGTCCTGCAGCTGCTGTCATTAAGAGAGCCCATTGTGCAGATTCTCATTCACTCATAAAAAGCGTGTCCTGCTCACCTCCCAGCTTCTTCTCTTCCGTCATTCTTGTCCCCAGGAACTGGTCTCTCTCCTCTTCCAATAAACCTCCTTACAAGTTCACTTTTAAACTACAACAATACTGACTCATGTTTTCTTAATTTTATTTTGCTTTGGAGTCAAGATGATGGTTTTTTCTGATTGGCTACATGCATCGTATAGGATCTGGTCTACTACAGTAAGTGACATAGAAAGATAACGTTTTGAATCTGCCTAAAACATGGACAGTAAAACAAATCATACTCTTTACCCTTCTTGGATAGTGTTGTCCCATTCAGCTGATATCTAACCAAGCCTTCCTTAACCTGAAAATCCTTCTCCCTTGAGGTATCTACCACGTCTGCATTATTGTGAAAATGAATGCCCCCACACCCAATGCAGAAAGTCACTGGTAATCATATGAGCATTCTATGCTCATCTCTCCAGATCATGCCCCCCACAGGCAAACTTTCCACAGTTGTGTGACTTCCGGGTATAATTTCTACAGTCTTTAAAGGGTGAGTCCCCAGTTAAACTTACTATTGGAGTATTGCCTGACCTTTCCAAAGGGAACCTCTCAAGAGCTTCCTGGAACTGCTCTCCCTGGTTGGAGAGGATATATAGATGATTTTAGTCTGTTTGTGGAAATATCTCCTCCCTCAGAATTCCTTGGACATCAGCCTTGTTTATGTACAATAACTAAAACTGAAGGGTTTTAATCTTTTAAGAGTGGTTTGTGTCAAAGTACATGTTCCATCTTTCATAATGACCAGTCTGTTCAAAGCCTATCTGTCCTTCCTTCATATATATATTGTATACACATGACAATGAGATATAATGATAATATATGCTCCCAATTTCTCCTTTTTAATTTACTTTGCATGCATCCAGAATGCTCCCCTCACAGCTTTGTCTCTTTAAAAAAAAAAAATAGTACGTCCAGTCAGTGCTTCCTGTGGATTTAGGGCCATCCACGGAGCATGAGAAGCCGACTAGCAGCCATACCCTAAAAAAACCCAGAGTCTTTTTTGAAGGCAGTGGTGGCACATGCCTTTCCCAGCACTCGGGAGTTTGAGGCCAGCCTGGTCTACAAGACAGTCAGGGTTATGTAGATAAAGCCTGTCTCGAAAAAACAAAGCAAAAAGAGTGACTTTTCATTTCCCAACAGCTATCCACTGTCAATTGCTCCTCTGTCAGGGATGGCCTCGTGGAGTATCATTTTAACTGGGAAAAGATGTTACATTGACTTATGCTGAAGGAATCTCAGCATATAGTGCCTGCATGTGTGTGTGTGTGCATGTGTGTGTGCACGTGTGTGTGTGCGTGA
Organism: Phyllotis vaccarum; assembly: GCA_033318265.1. Classification (NCBI taxonomy): domain Eukaryota; kingdom Metazoa; phylum Chordata; class Mammalia; order Rodentia; family Cricetidae; genus Phyllotis; species Phyllotis vaccarum. The sequence continues at coordinate 61,397,430 of JARWLC010000015.1, read as the reverse complement.
ATGTGTGTATGTGTGCGTGCATGTGTGTGCATGTGTGTGTATGTGTGCGTGTATATGTATATGCGTGTGCATGTGTGTGTGCGAATGTGTGTATGTACACACATATATGTGCATGTGTGTATGTGCATGTGTGTGTGCATGCATGTGTGTATGTGTGCAAGTGTATGTGTGTGTGCATGTGTGCATGTGTGTATGTGTGTGAGTGTGCGCGCGTGCGTGTGCACTTGTGTGTATTGGGGAAGTACTGAAGAGAGTCTTCTGAGTGGACACTTATGGAGGAGCAAACTAAAATGATCTTACTGAGGTTGGAAAGAGGACTGGCTTTCAGGGCAGTCACCTGCAGGACAGAATGAGGTTTTTATTCATCTTATTTTAGCTACTACAGGGCTGAAAGCTGACAGGAAGGGCTGATGTGGCAGGGAAGGAGCCCAGGCCAGCCTTGGGTAGAGGGCTCTGATGGTCTCTCGAGCTGTGCAAAGATGAACCCAAGTTACCTGAGTCACCTGACTTACCTGGAAAAGACTGTGGTGTGCCAAGGGAGGGACAGAGGGTTGACAGTAGATCCAGCTGTATGCAGTGCCAGAGAGAGTTTTGCTGCCCACCTGTAAGGCAGGCCTCAGCAGTGCCTCTTCAGGCTGAAGTTGTTCCTTGTTTTGTTTGTGCGTTGTTTGTCTGCAGCTCCTGTTTACGTCAGCACCCATTGACCCAGGTTCTAAATTCTAATGCGCTGGAACGGCCAGATCCCAAAGTTTTAACTCTTACTTAGAGAGTAGCTCCTTAGCTTCCTAGAAACGTGGTGGGGTTTTTCCTGGAGCTCACAGTGTAAACCACACTGGTCTTGAACTCACAGAGAGGTGTGTGCACCAAACCCCACAGGAGCTTGTGTCTTTGATTGATGGTGAGGGTGAATAAAGGTAGCACGCTAGCCCTCACTCGCTAGCAGAGTCTCTCCCGGGCCCCTGTGTGTCCCTTCCTCTCTTGCCCTGAGTCCAAACTCTAATGGTCTCTAGACTGTTTTTATAATCATGGGTTTGCTTTAACTACAGTATCTTCCTTTTCTCAATTAGATAATTTTTAATTGTGATATCATGGAACTCTTACCACTGGAGTTTTCTTAGTGATCTGCAGATGGACCCCAGGCCTTGTCCAGGATAAGTAAGCAGTCTGTCACTGAACCACAACCCTGACCCTGGATACAACGCGTTTACTAAGTTCCTATCCACTTATGGCCACATTTTTGGAAAATCAAAATAAGTGGACTTGGAAGAAAGTGTTGAGCAATTCTCTTAAAGATCACATAGATCTCTTTGTATTTGCTTCCCTACTTAATGGGTTTTTGTTTTCTGTTACATTAAGCCAATAAAAAAAAATACTTATACTGTCACAAAGCTAGGGATTGTGACATGTGCCTGTCATTCAAGTGCTCAGGGGCAGAATCAGAAAAATGGGTGCAAGTTCCAGGCTAGCCTGTCCTGTATAGGGAAATTCCAAGCCTGCTTGGGTATATAATGGTGCCCTGTTTCAAAAAAAATAAAGTACACCTAAATATAAACAGTTTTAACAGGTGCTGAAATGACAAATATAATGATTTTTATTATTGGAGTGATTGGAGGAAAAGTTGCAATATGAAAGAGCAAGTATGACATTAAAAATCCCAATACACGGGAGCTGGAGAGGTGGCTCAGCAGTTTAGACTACTCTTCCAGAGGGCCCATGTTGAATTTCCAGTACCCTCCTTGGTGGCTCCCAATCATTGGTGATTCCAGTCATATCCAGTGGCCTCTTCTGACCTCGGAGGACACCAGACACACATGTGGTGTCCATACATGCATGCAGGCAAAACACTTACATATGTAAAATAACTAAATAAATATTTTTTAAGAACTTAAAAAAATCACAGTGTATAAATAGTAGCAAGAAACAGATTTTTTTCTGAGAAAAATTAGTATATATTATTTCATCTATCATACAATATTCACACAGATACACAGTATAATATGATAAAGGAAGCTTTGAACAACACCACAAACATGATAGAGACCTATAGATACAAACAACTTCTAATGAGACTTTTGTCTTTCCTTTGTAAGAGGTCCGAGGTGGGCTGATTCTTATATGAGCCTGTTACAAGGGCTCCATAGAACTTGTAAGGTCTGACCTCCCCGTGAAGCCCGGGACAGGGTCAGTTAGGTCCTACCCTCAACACAGTAGTCACAGGATTGCTTCAAAGAGACAAAACAAAGCCACACACAGGAAAGTTTTGATTCAGGGAGGGTTAATGCACCCATATGTGAAGTGTGAGGGCCCAGCTGGCCCTGCATCAGCTGGCCCTGCATTATACATGTATCAAAGCATTACAGTGGTTGTCCGTAGAAGTTGAGGATGAGGAACAGGAACTAGAAATGGAGATACAGTTGGGGGGGAGCAGAGTGCTTGCCTAGCACATGTAACCTGTTCCCAGCATCTTTTAAACTGGAGTGGCATGGCATGATTATAATCCTGGCGCTTGGGAGGTGGGGGCAGGATCAGAAATGCATGGTATCCTTGGCTTCCTAGTAAATATGAAGCTAGCCTATACTATATGATGTACTGTCTCAAAAACAATAATAACAAACCAAACAAAACAAAGCAAACTGAACTCAAACAACAAAGTAAAACAAGCATATCCTTTTGCTCCCCAAAGATATTATATGGTGCTGTGCCATGAGCTGGGGAGTGAAAAGTTAGTTGGAAGCACACACCTTAAATAAAATGTGTACAAGGAGAGGCTTGCTCCTGCCTCCCCAGCTTTCCTCTCCTGACTCCTGGGCTAGACCCCTGGCTGTGCAGGAAGTCCTCAGGTAGGCTCTTCGCAGCCATCACCTTACACTGTCCACAGTTCTTTCTTTCTCTTTGGGTATTTCTCTGCCTTCTGTTTTACCTTCTAGATATGTTAAGCACTGCCCCTAGGCCCAGGCAAGAAGACTCTGCCTTGAGCGCTGTGCTTCAGAAGGTCCTGTGTTCCTGTCATGACCTTTTTCATGCTGTGAGGAATTCTTAGAGGCAGGGTTATATGCTCCATCTCCCCACCCAGTGCCCCCACTATTCTCTAGGATCACATCTGAGAACCTGTCCTCACACAGCACCATCCTCCTTTTGGTATGGTTGCTTGATTATTTGTGGAGATTTTGTCTCTGATGTTCTGTATTTTTACTATAGTAAGCTTTATTTTCCAAGATAGGATTTCTCTGTGTCCTAGAACTTGCTCTGTAGACTAGGCTGGCCTCAAACTCTGCCTGCCTCTACTTATGAACGCTAGAGTTAAAAGCATGTACCACCACTGCCCAGCATAGTGACATGTTTTGATTCAAGTCTATCTTTCTTTTAATGTGTGACTGTCAGTCCACACAGGACACAGATGCACCCAGGCCTGTGCCATCTTCCACTAGAGTATACGTGTGCTGTTTTCTGATTCTTGTCCTATCTGTGAGGGACAGAAACATAAGTAAATTCTAAATACCTCCCATTCTTAATCTCGGCTGTCTTCAGCTTTACTCGATCGTGGACAGGGATGTACACAGTGGGAGCTTTTCTCTCTGTGCCTCTCTGTCTCTCTGTCTCTCTGTCTCTCTCTGTCTCTCTTTCTGTCTCTCTTTCTCTCTCTCTCTGTCTGTCTCTCTCTCTGTCTGTCTCTCTCTGTCTCTCTGTCTCTCTGTCTCTCTGTCTCTCTCTCTCTGTCTCTCTGTCTCTCTCTCTCTCTGTCTCTGTCTCTCTCTCTCTGTCTCTCTCTCCTTCCTCTCCTCTCTGACTGTTCTGGAACTCACTGTGTGACCAGGCTGTTCTTGAACTCAGAGAGATCTGCCTTCCTCTGCTTCCTGGATGCTGGGTTTAAGGGTGTACCCCACTCTATCCAGCACCTTTATATCTCTTGATCATCCGTCTGATTTCATAAGCATGACAGTTGCTAACCTCCAGCATGTCTTCAGGAGCTTTCATCAAGTAAACCTATAGGATTCAAACTCAGAAGTATTTTAAGTCTTTTTAGTTTGAATAGTTTAATAGCTTTAAAAAAAATACTCTGCACTTTAGGCCTATTTTGGAACTCACTATTTAGATCAGGCTGTCAATGAATTTATGGCAACCTACTGCTGACATTCATGGTGTTAGAAGCCAAACCAGTTTTTTTCTGCCCCCACCACACCCAGCTTTAAATTGGATACTTTTATTATGTAACAGTCAAAAGCATTATCAAAAGAAATAAAATGTATTACAATTCTAAACTTAAGGCAACATTTACTGTACAGATTTAATATTAAAGGACTTGAAAATTCATAAAGAGCTTCCCAGGTACAAAATGTTTTTTATTAGTGTAGAAATTATTATAACTATTCTATAATACATATACTAGTTTCTGTAATTTTTGAACAAAATCTATCCCTTCATATCTGCTGTTCAGAAAAGGACAGTTATCATGGTTGTCATTGGATTTTGAATGATTTCAGTGGTGTGAGAACATGAAATGCAGGCAGCCTCTCTGTACAGCTAAGGTCTTGACAGAAGTCAGTAGCACCAGGAAGCCGTGCAAGCGTGGACCTGCAAACTTAACCTCCCCTACGTGTCCAGTGATCCGCCTTCTGTGTAACTCAGAGCAGTCCTGACTGGGAAAGCACTCCTGTTAAGAATAGCAGAGATCATGGCCCGGGTGGCCCGTGCCTTTAATCCTAACACTCAGAGGCAGAGGCAGGGCCATCTCTGTGTTCAAGGCCAGCCTGGTCTACAGAGCAAGTTCCAGGACAGACAGAGATATAGACGGGAAAAGCTTAATAAATCCCTAAAGATCTGTTTTTTATCTTTGAGTTTTATCTCCCCTTCATATTGCCCAGATCAAACCTTAACCAGCTGTTCTCAATATGGCTGTGGACTTTTTAGACATGTCTCTGTCCAGATGTCTCTCCAGATCATGTTCATCTCTTACCAAGGACAGATCCCAGGTGTTGGGGGGGAGGGGTTCTGCTGTGTCCAGGGTTGATAAACAGCCTCATGTGCAGTCTGTAGTTGGGAGAGAGATGGTTAGCACGTGCCCTCGCATTCTCTCAGTTGTTTCCCGCAGGTTCTGTGAGGCAGAACTCAGGCCTCTAGTGACTGCTTGTCCAGATCGAAAGGTGTTTCCTGTGAGACAGTCTGGCCTTGCATGCAGGTAGCCCTGCCAACCGCAGCAGCCTGCAGAAGATAAGACACTCCCTCTCAGCATGCACACAGAGCCGTCTTCGTGTTACACATCAAACACCAACTCTGTTGCCCAGGCCAGATGCCAAGTGAGATAATGTACATTAAACCTTAGTTCTGTGTGCAGAGAAAATGTCAAAACTCTAAGCTATTCTTATCATCGTCATCTAAAACAATGGATCTCTTTTTCATTGAAGCAACGTACATTCTCAGAAGACCCGTCTTGGTTTGTTTCATCTTAAACTCTGTGGTTCCAAGCCTTTATGCAAAGCCCAAGAGGGACCACTTGCTTACATTCATGAGGGGTGTTCTAAGCCAGTGGTTCTTATAATGTGGCTGTGGGGTGGTCAGCAGTAAGAGTGTTGCCTGGGGTCTGGTGAGCCAGGTAAACTCCTAGGATGATAATATGAACTCCAAAGGCATGGGCCAGAACCTGTGTCTTCACAGGGCCTCTGCGTGATTCTCACGTGTGCTTGTGATTGAGAACCACTGCAATAAGCCTTAGATTCTCAAGAGAAACAGAGAGGCTCGGACTACCCCTGACCAGCTGCATTTGTGTGTTCGGGTCACTCACACTCACTTAGGTTTGGAAAACACCACTCTTAACTCTGCCACAATCAAGTGCAGGCAGAGTACCACAAAGTGCATCCTTAGATCATAGCTTCTCCTCCACAGAGACACAAAAGACCTTCCTACATTCATGGAAAACAATTTTATGACCATTCTCCCCTGAGTAGACATTTGCTTTGCTAATCTCCTTAGGGTTTAGACTAAGCATATGCATTTCCTAGAGAAGATGAAGATATGACGTCATGGATCCCTAAAACTGCCATGACACATTTTACCTGGATTTGAGAAAATATTCTCAGTCTAGATTCTCTCATGTAGCCTCCCCTTCTCCTCGGTACTTTAATTATGGTTTTGACTATCTGTTTGTGGCTGTTTTAAAATTTTTTAAGTAATCTAAAAATGCAGTGTGGGACTATAGAGGGTTGTATCTTTTCCTTACCTATTACTATGTTCATGGTAGATGCCTCTTTCAGACAAGACGGCTGAGTGTGTGTTTGGGGTGAGGCATTCATGAGGCCCCACCCCTAGCAGAGGAGCTCTTGGCAGTTAATGGCAGCTGAGGGAGGCAAAGTCATTCTTCTCCAATGACGTGGTCACTGGTAAGTTACCCATGATCGAATAAATTAAATCCACATTCATATTCATGCAAACAACACTAACAAATTCATACAACAATTTTAAAAAACCAAAAAGTGACATTGAATAGGAGGCTTCTGAGCTAGAAGAAGGGATCCAGGGGAAGGAAGATGCACAGGGCAAGGGCCATGAGGAAGGATGTAAATGCATGAGGGATGGGTGAGATCACTCTGTGGGTAAAGGCTCTTGACATGAGTATAAATAAGCCTGAAGACCTCAGTTTGATCTCTGAAACCCATGTTACCAAAACCCCCAAACAAACAAACAAACCCCCAAGCTAAAACAAAACCAAAAGTAGATGCCGTGGCAATTATCTTTCATCCCAATACTCATACGGCAAGACTGGAGATAAAGACAAGAGAATTGCTTAGATCATAGGCCAGCTGGCATGGAATATGCAGCTTGGCAGAAACAAGAGAGACAATACTCACCAACATGGTGGAAGGAGAGAATTAGCTCCTGAGAACTGTCCTCTGATTTCCACGTGTGTATGTGTGTACACATATTGTGTGTACGTGCACAATCACACCAAAGCAATAAAAACATTAGTAGTGACCTCAAAGGAAGCATAGTGGACCCCAAAGGGCTCAGTCCAGATGCCCTCTGCTGATGAAACCTTGGCTGTGCCCACACTAGATGGTTCAGATGTTCTTGGATGACCATGTAAACTATTACTTGTGATTTGTCATTCCAGATAATACTCTGTCCCAGGCATTGTGAGCTCAGCTCAGCAAAGTGCTTACAATGTAGTAACACAGTAATACTCATGCTATGATTATTGCCATTATAATGATTTTTGTTGTTATTTAGATGTGTGGGATATTCAGGATAAAGTGAGAACCTTATCTACTGTTGTTTCCCCAGCCAAGTCTTGTACGTGTTACACTCACAATAGAATCCGACACATCAATGGCTAGAGTGCTTTGAAAGCAAACCATGATTGATTAGCACTAATTCAGTCATCGAGTCTTCACTGATTGTCAAAACGAGAAGCTGTTGTGCTAAGGGTGACACATCCCCTAGCCTCAGCCCAGAGCGTCAGAGGAGAAAAAAAAAGGAAGTGAGGAAGAAATGTCATCAAAGTTCTCAGTGAAACTGAGTTCAGAAGAAACTCTGACCAAAACCAAAATGGAACCAACAGAATATGTTACTGGCCATTTTTAGTAAGTCACAAGAATGTGAAGAAAGGCTATTTTAATAAGTACAATAATTTCATTTTCCAAATGGTCTGAGAAATGGTTTCTTTTATAGTCTCGGGCCAGCTTTTACCCCCCGCCCCCACCCCCAAAAGCAGTATGTTCTCATCTTCAGCAGCTGTGGGAAAAAGAAACAAGTAGCCCGTTTTAGGAGCTGCCAAGAGAAGACAGGGTGGGGGTGGGGCTGGGTGCCCCTGGTGGGATTATCCAGCATAGTGAGCGGGGAAAGAGGCGATTTGGGATGTGGGAGGGCAGATGCACTTAGAATCAGCTTCACAAGAGGAATGAGAGAGGATGGCAGGGAAATTGTAGGAGACTCTCCCTACGCCTTGGCCTCCTCCAAAGCCCAAAGGGACTTTAGTAGTTCATATTTATAATTTTGTCTTAGTGGTCATCAGAAAGGCTTCCCAAGTATTGTAGATTTTAGGCAGCATGAACTTGGAGCTGCTCTTAGAGAAAATGTTTCTTCATCTCTACAGCTCTATTTGCAAGATTGCCTTTCTGCATTCCCTTAGCTCTGCCTTGCCCAATGAGGTGATGCAGCTGTGGGGCGACAATGAGGAAGCGGGTTCCTGAAGAACTAATGGGAAAGGAGAGGGCCACAGCTGGGTGTGATGATGGAATATGGACTAGAACTGTCCTGGGTTACTGATTCTCACTTGGGGCAGTTTTACTCTTTGGGGACACTTGAAGAGTCACAACTGGATGAAAGTGATAGGCTGCTATTGGACATCTGGTGTCTAAAGATCGGAGATGCTGTTAAACACCCATAATACACAAGACTGGCTCTCATAGCAAATAGTTATCTGGCCTCTGGCCTCCATACCCCTGCCCTAGAGAACTTCTTCTTCACTGCAGATCAACTAAACACCCAGACTGTCAAGCGAAATGATCAGCGGATGGGTTGTGGTGATGTTCCTAAAGCATTCTGCAGTCAGAATCCCAGATAAAACACCTTCCTTCATGAGTAATATGCCCCCATGCTTGGCAGAATGTAATAAATGGGGCTTTGGATCAGGGCCTCTGAAATTAAAGCAATCATCTTCAGAAATGAGCATACTGGTGAGCCGTTACTAGAACTGTGGGTTCCACTCTCGGCTTTCTATGGTCCCACCTCTAGGCTGCTGAGGCCTAGGTGAGTCCAGAGTGACCAACGCACCCTCGAATTCCTGCTCTCTGGCTCTGGCTCTTTCTCACATCTCTTAGCTTTCCCTAGGACATATTCAGATTCTTTCCTTCATGGTCCTCTGGTCCTGTGTCCTTCAGACTCAAGCCATCTTCTCCCCATTTCTTCTCTGTAGACCCTCTTGCCTTCTACTTTCCTGAGTTACAGGAGTTATCATCACCATCAATGATGCTGCAGCCACAAGCACCAGGCTTCATTTTCTAGGCCAGTACCATTCACTGTGCTTTGCAGATGATGAAGCCAGGGTAGCACGAGCCTTCTAACTCCCTCCTGGCCACAGTGTGGACATCTCATCCCAGCAATGCCTGAACCACTAGGAAGTACTGATACGTCTCTTCTCCCGAAACCTGTCCCTTCTCTTAGAGGAAGAAACTTTCCTACTCAAAGTTTATTCCTCCATCTTGACTTTGTTTATGTCTTCTGGCACCTCACTGCATTAACTATCCCTATCCTTTTGTTCCCCACGGATGCATTCTCCCTACCCTGCTCCACCAACATTCTTCAGCCTCATTTTCTTTGTCTTCACTGTCCCAGAGTATTTCACTCTGCCCGCCTCTTGCACTCTCTTGACCCGTTCAGTATCCTCCGTGAATGTGCTTAGCTCTCTTATGTAACTCTATGCTCCTGATGAGGTTTGTCTGTGTACTTTGGCTGCCTTGACCCCTCTGGATGAGTAGCCTGCCTCTCCTCCATTATGCCTTGGGCAGTGCCTGGCAGAGAACAGGTAATTGTGGCATTAAATGCCACTCAGGGGGGCGGGGAAATGGCTGAGCCTGGACTCCTAGGGAAATTCCTTTGCAATGGAGCTCTGTTCAGCAGAATGACGACATACTATTGACATATTTAGAGCAATGATGGCCTCATGGAAATACCCCACTTCACCAGGGACTGAGATTCGAAGTCACTTAACTTCATACCTAAATGTCATTTACCTCTTCACTGTAACTGAGCCTCTGAGAACCAGAAACACATGACTAAAGCCAGGGGATTCAATTCCTGTTTTCCCTTCCTGTTTGTTCTCTGCTACAGCAAAAGGAAAAAAAAAAGATACCTAAAGAAACTTCTTGGTATTGTTATCCTGATACAAGTTGCTACTCTGTATACAGAAATGAAGTTAAATAAGACACGTAATTGTTGAGCTGTTGGCACTAAATGTCATTACTTTTTAAAAGGGGAAGTGTGTAATGGCTGGGCTCTTTATCTATGTTTCTAAAGGCGAAGGTCCTTTCTAGTGGTAAGTGTATTCCAATAACCTCCCCACCGATATGGCTCTAGGAATTTCCACCAGTTGGAATCAGTAAACCTATGTCTTTCGTTCATTAACTCATTCATTAATTTGACCAATTTTTAACAAAACTGTGCCGTTATTGAACAAGAGACACGAGCCCAAAGCTCAATTCAATCTGATCCTTAAAACTGTGTGCAGTAAGAGCTGGATAAGACAAATTAAGGTGCGGTGGGAGGAGGGATGCAGCCCTTTCTCTTGGGGCCCTGGACAGAGATGGTTTCTAGAAAAAAGAATCCTTTAAGGGGAAATCCACGCATGTCAGAGGAAGGAAAGGGTCGCATTGCAGGGAGAGGTTGTTCCACACTAGAAAAGGCTTGTTTCCAGGGGTGGAGAACCAGGGGAAGAGTGGAGGGAGAGGGGTTAATGTCATAACAAACATTTTAGTTACATAAAATTAGTGTCGTTTTCTTCCGTGCTGGGAATCAAATCCAGGGCTTTGTGTGTCCTGCACAAGTGCTCTACAGCTGAACAGCTTCACTAGCCCTGTGTGGGGGCCCTTAGCATCCCATTCACAGGTATGGCAGCTGAGGTACCAAAAGGTTCAGTAACATAGATAATTATTAAAGAATTACCATGTCCTATGTTAGTAGACTATAGATGATAGCAAATTATAAATACAATTTATAATTATTTATTATTATTATCTATAGTCTATTAACATATAAGTTGATTAATTAGTACTGAGCTACTGTGGAGTAGGATCTATCTCAACATGTGCCAAGACATATAATGAACACGATATTATCTGTCTTTTCAAAATTTCCTCCCAGAAATGTTTGGGGCCCCCAAGAGTAGATTGAAGCCCCTGATTTAATATTCCATGCGATGTCTGAGTTAGTTTGGAAATGTCAAGCAAAGGATATCTCTTATCCCTCTACCTGCTGTATTCTACAAGTCAGATTTCAGCAAAACCACTGCTCTTTCAGAGGAACAGTCATTTAAATGCACAAGCAGGTAGCAACAAGTTTTGTGGACCATTAACTGACACAGAGGGAGACATTTTGGAGGGTCCAGTCTATGCCCCATCGAGGAGAACAAATAACATGGAAGGGACCAACTAATCATATTCTGAGGCCACTTTTTTTTTTTTAAATCAGGAATGACTTAGCTCTTGAAAGCTATGCATGAGAAGGTTTCCCCCTTTCAATTACTGGTGACACAAGTGAAATTGTTCAGCTTGACACAAGGAGTCACAAGCTTATTGAGAGAAGCTGAGTTTAATCTGTCAGGGGCAGTCTTAGAGCAAATGACAGTTATGCCCCATGTGTATTAGGGGAAGCATTAGCACTATAACGGCTTCAAGCAAAGACTTTAGAGTGGTGAAGTGCGTGGACAGTTTTTTCAAGCATGGGAAGTGCTGGTGACTTCTCACACATTCTCCAGGGGTAATTTCCCCCAGTTAGGTGAAAACTTGAGTCACTGAGAAATAATGGATTCTTTCTAGAATAAAATATTTAAATTTGAGAAGGAAGTGCCTGGCTCTCTCTTAATCACGTGCTCAATCTTTTGTCTTTCAGGCTGGACAGACACCTAACTACTGAGGCTGACTGGGATCAAAACACCGATTTCTAAAACATCTTGTGGTAAGATGCATGCAGAGTCACTTTCCATGTTTATAGCCAACACTAATAGAGTTGACTGTTTAGAGAACACACACACACACACACACACACACACACACCTAAAGACTGGATAAATTGGCCCTCTATGTGTATGGATTCAACCCTTTGTAGGTCACAAATATTTGGACAATTATTGCGCTGTACTGAACATGTACAGACATTTTTGTTGCCGCCACTGTCTGAACAGTACAAAATAACTACTCACATGTATTTATATTTAGCGAATTCATCCTCCGTTTGCAGGAGGTTGATCCCAGAATTGCCTTAGACATTAAAATCTCAGGGCTGTGTTTCTCATTCTTGCTGAAATTAGATACTGTTTATCAGATTGCTCTCTCTACTCTTTCCCATCCTGCTGCCAAAGAATAACCAATATTCCCACCAACCCTTTCCTTAATACTTAAAATTCCTTGTGCTGTTGGATCTGATTCTTCTCGGGTAAATGGACAGAAAGCTGGGTTAATAAGTATGCCGTTAAATTTCTGTGTAGATAATTGGTTGACTCACCACCATGAAAACTCAGGAATGTCCGTTATAAAATGATTAGTCCTTTTCCAACTGGATGTAGGCTGTCCCTGTCCTTTAGGTACAAACCAGTTAGAAACCGAGCAGTTAGCAATGAGCCTTTATTCTGTCTCTCTGTTGGCACTGGTCTGCTTATAACAATAGCTAGGAAGCCATGATGTGCTTCTGACTGGGGTCATTAAAAGAGCCATTGAATGGGGGTTGAGAATAAAGGAGAGCATTAGACAAACCCAGCCTGGACAGGCAGGTGACTTCTCCGTACCGTTCTCATCCTCCAAACTCACGAACACCAGGAGGGTGACAGTCTGACCTTGAGAAATCATATTTAGGATCTCAAAAGTAGGCCCTGGATTACAACCAGGAGGTGGTTTCCTCTCTTCGCAAAGCACATGTTACTTTACACTCTAAAATCTATGGGTGGTCAAGGTTCTTACCTGCAGTGATGTAATGTTTACATTCTGCATATCTTCCATATATGTTACAACATCTTTGTAACTTACAAGATAACATAAGTGTCATATAAATGGTCGCTATGCTATATTATTTAGGGAGTAATGACAAAAGAATCTGCACATATCTAATATGGGCAATTTTTTCCAAACACTTTTGATCTGATTCGGTTGAATACGTGGTTGTGAACTCTGTAGTATTGTTGGCTGAATAGTAAAATTCAAAATGACTTAGAAATTTCCTTTGCTAGAAGGCTCATCTAATGAGGACCTCTGTCTCTAGCATGGTGGTATTCCAGCATCCCATGTTCCTAATCCTAATCCTCCCCTTTGCTGTCTCTATGGCAAACTCAGACCCTCCTGTACAGCTGTGTGATGTGGGAATGCGTTTATGTATGCTGTGAATCTCAATCTTTAAATAAAGGAGCTGTTTTGAGCCATGGCAGGCACCATAGAAAAAGTAGGAGGAGAAATCAGAGCTTAGGTAGGAGAAGCAGGGCGGAGTTAGAGACAGATCCAGCCAGCCGCCCAAGGAGCAACATGTAAGGAACACGGGTGAGCTACGGGCCACTTGGCCAACAGATTAATAGAAATGGGTTGATTTAAGATATAAGAGCTAGCTGGCAATGTGCCTGAGCCATAGGCCAAACAGCATGAAGTTAATGTAAGCGTCTGAGTCGTTTCTGGGGGCCTGGGCGGCGGTGGGCAGCTAAGCGGTCTCGGGCGACAGGTCTGTGGGTCTCCGGACCTCTGGCGCCCGGGACCCAGAGAACCCACTACAACAGCTGTGAAAGCTCCCAGGACCTCCATGGCATGATTACAGGTGGGAGCCACTACATCAGGCTGTTCTTGGTTATCCCAAACACATTTGAAATGTTCTTCTTTCTTGGTAACAGAATGCCCATGTTAGATGCTCCCTTGCAGCCATGGATGGACAGTGAGATGTAAACAGGTGTTACTAAGCTGAGCTTCTGGGGAAAGTCCTTTAGAAAAAGGCTGATTCCGAGTTTTTCCAGCTTTGTCTCTTTGCTTTTCTTTCTGTCTGGCATGTGGACCTGGTAAGTAATACTGCAGTGGTCATCTTAGACCCTGGGAGAAATTCCAAAGGAAGCCAGCATGAAGCAGCAGGAGTGCCGGAGATAGAGCCAGGGAAAGGCACTTTTCCTATTTAGATAACTTTTGGTGAGAACTTACAATTTACATCTTACTTACTCTTTCTTACATGCACTTAATGGCTAATTGCAGTTCCTAACAGAGAACAGCCTCTTCCTAGCCCTCCAGTCTAGCAAGCACTCCCTCATCTCTGCCTTTACTCACTGCTTCTTGTCCCTTCCAAAACTCGACCACGCCTTTCCTGACATGTAGCCTGCTCACACACCATTCAGTGCCTAGATCTACTCCTCGGATTCATTCCCCAGTGTGGGCTCTCAAAAATCTCTCCTCTGCTACAGCTGTCTTTACTGTAATCTTGTGTGTGTGTGTGTGTGTGTGTGTGTTTGTGTGTATGTGTGTATGTGTGTGTATGTATGTGTATGTGTGTGTATGTGTGTGTTTGTGTGTGTATGTGTGTATGTGTGTTTGTGTGTATGTGTGTTTGTGTGTATGTGTGTATGTGTGTGTTTGTGTGTGTTTGTGTGTGTTTGTGTGTATGTGTGTTTGTGTGTGTATGTATGTGTATGTGTGTGTATGTGTGTTTGTGTGTGTATGTGTGTGTATGTGTGTGTGTGTGTATGTTTGTGTGTATGTGTGTTTGTGTGTATGTGTGTTTGTGTATGTGTGTGTATGTGTGTGCATGTGTGTATATGTGTGTATGTATGTGCATGTGTGTGTATGTGTGTATGTTTGTGTGTATGTGTGTGTACATGTGTGTGTGTGATATTTGGACTCAATGTGTGTCACTCTCACTGGTTTCTTTCCTTCTTCCTTTTTTAAATAGGATCTTTTACTGTAACTAATCTGGAAGTCGTGTTGTAGCCCAGGCTATACATTAGCCTCCTATTTCTCAAACCCAAACTCAGTTCTGCCTCAGAGACTTAGTACAACGGTTCCCTTCTGCCTAAAGCTCTGTGGATCCTGGCAAGGCTGGCATAAAGTCAGGAGGGCTGCTGTAAACTTGTCTGCAGTTTATGTGAAGATCATGGACTGTAGGTGGGTGAGGGCTAAAATCAGTCAGGGTTCTGTCCGTCTATCACAAGCCTTGAGGAAGAGGTTTTTATTTCCTCACCAAAGACATCAGAGTCCTTTGGATGACACCTAGGTAGAGGAGTGATATTTATTTTTTGCACTGTGGAAAGTGAGTGACGGCCCTTCTCAGAGCTGGAAGGTTTGCTTCTCTGCTGGATGATATCCCGTGGCTAACTCTGGCCAGTTAGTTAGCATGGAAAGGGAGAGACAGCATCTTACAGGCTGATGCCACTTTGTCCTGTCCCAGTGTTCTTTTGTTTTGTTTACTTGACACCAGAGACTTCATTGTCCCATAAGGATGTTCTGAACCCAGGGAGTTGATAGTCTTTCGTTTTTTCAAAACTTGGTTTTCCTGTGTATTCCTGGCTGTCCTGGAACTCACTCTGTAGACCAGGCTGGCCTTAAACTCTGCTGCCTCTGCCTCTCAAGTGGTGGAATTAGAGGTGTGCTAGCTGATAGTCTAGAGGGAGACACAATGAAATGATCACCCCAGCATGAACTAGTCACAGTGATGGGACCAGGAAAGAGAGGTGGGTGGGGTCCTAGGAGCTCACAGAGCAGATAGGGGTGTATGTGGGGGTGTTGACCTGTGGGCAATGGAGGAAGTGGTTCTGGTTGAGCATAGCAGGATGGGTATTAAATCAGTGGGCAGAGAAAGAATGAGACCTTGTGGAAGGTGTTCTGGTTCAAAGAGTCGTAGAGCCCTGGTCTCCATGTGCAGCTAGCCTATTCTCACAGGTGTATCCAACAAGGGTCCCTGGGGCTCTAAGGATTCACCATTGTGGTGCCTGTTGTAGACCATTATAGAAAGTTATTTTTCAGGGTCCAACAGACCAAAGGTGTACTGGAGCAGGATCTGTTTTGCTCTTAAGAGATCGCTGTGCACTCTCTCTCCAGCCCAAAATGCAGTAATGTCACACTGGTTGGGGGAAGAGTATATGCCAAGAAAATCAGCAAGTGTTGCATGGCAGGAATTTTTATTTCACCTGGGAAAGAAGAGGTTAAACATTTACCAACATGTCATTGAGTGTGGAGCACCTCTTCTAGTTTTAGAGATGTTCAATATCTTTAAGTGACTTAAGTCTCCTTGAAAAGGTTGACTTTATGACAAAGTGACATGATAGCCTTTCGATCTTGCCTCAGTCAGAAAAGAAATTTTGCTGATCTTCCTGGCATTTGATATGTTCCCTGGAAATTGGGTTTTCAGAAGCAAAGCTCTAAAGTGCCGTAAGCTAAGGGGTCAAAGGAGATTGGACTTGGTCAGCCATCGCTGCTGGCTTATCCACTTCGGGATCACATATTGTTTCCTGGTTCTAGGGCAAGGAGGAAATACTGGACACCAGTACCTCCTCCCTCTCCTCAGAGTAGATGTTGATTGACAGCAGAGTGTAGTGAGATTCAAGTATTATTGAGAAAGACCGAGAGGCATAGCTTTGGGTCTCAGGACCCTAAATGGGCCATGGACAGCCCCCATTGAGAACCCCATTTTATGCTTCCCTTCCTTCCTCTTTGTTCCTGTGTTCTAGGGAGAGGATTGGTACCATCACAGTGTGGGACAGTCCACTCTCCAAAAAATGCCTTAAGGTTCAATTTGTATCAGTTAGTGTTTATATAACCTCTTAATAAATATTAATCCTTTATATGAACAATTGCAAGTAAATAATTCTGCAATAAAAGAGGACAGGTACTAGCTCATATGTAGTCCCCAGAGGACAGGTGCTAGGCATAGGCATAGTCCCCACACCCTGCTTTCATCATTCTGCTGCTCTGGAGAGCAGAGACCTGTTCAATCCATCTTTGGATCTCTTGGAGTATCTGACATGGTATCTAATTCATAGTCAATCTCTCACTACAAAGTAGGTTTGCTTCCAATCCCACGAAAGAGAACCCAGAAAGCCAACACAGCTAGATCATGTCCTGCACTGGGCTCTTTACTTTGCAATGTTTCTTTCTGTAATTTTCTATTTCCCATAATACATCAGCTCAGGCAAGTTCTGAGAAATGTTCCCTGAGACCCCAAGACCAGAGGGGCGTGTGTGATACTGCATCTTTATTCTCTAAGGTTTTCTGCCCAGCTCATCCACTGTAAATGTCTCCACCTTGTTCAGCCCATCAGACCTAGTCCCTGGTACAGTGTCAGGCATGGAAAGTTGTAAGTTGTACTGTACAAAGAAGGACAGGAGGGCACCACACTGCACAAGCTCCTTGCCTGTGTGACTGTCACTGGGATAAGGGTAACTCTGAGCCAGCTGCAGGGGACTAAGGAGAAACAGGCATAAGGAAAGCTCTCTACCCCATCTTCTTTGTCTGAATGCAGGTCATCAGTTTTTAAAGATGCCCTTTCACATTCCTACAAAGAAGGACAAGAGGTCGTCACTCACCAAAGGCAAACAGAACCTTGTGTAGGAGAGACCGGAGGGAATCGCATAAAGCAATTACTGGTGAGCCCTGCCTTCCTCCAAGCCTGCTTCCCCTCTGTCTGGTATTGGACTGTTAGCATTGCTGTGACAGAACTCCCTGGCACAAGCAATCAGAGAGGAAGGGTTGATTCACGGTTTGAGGAGATGCAGAAGGGCTGGTGCTGTGTGGCTCAGGCCCTGGCTGGCACCTGAGACACTCAGCATGGCCAGCTCTGTTTGCTCTGTCTTTTGCTAGTCCAATTCTCGGGAAAACTTCAGGGGGCAGAAGGGAAGAGACTGTCCTTCCTCCTCTAGGATTAGAAATTCCTTCTGGCCCTTCCTCTTTTGGCACTCTAGCAATCCTGGGAAAGTAGAGTATCATTTTCATTGTACAGAGGAGAAACTGAAAAGCAACGGGACCAATCATCTAACCCAATCACACAGCTGATAACAGCTTTAGGATCCATGTAAGACTCCCTGCCTTCCGTTTCACGGCGACTTAGGGGTGGCAAGAGCTATACAATTCAATTTCAGAGATTCAAAATTGTGTCTCTTAAAGACCCTGTTGTCCGATTCTTAGCAGACACCACAACATTCACAGAGTACTCTAATTCCTTGACGGTGACTAAACACCTGAGCTGCCCCTATGGTTTAATTTGGGAGGCTAAAAATACCAGCTCTGACCACACCCTGCTCTTGGACACATCCATCACATGATGGTGGAGGCAGCACACCAGGAACATTTGAGAAAGGAGAAATTATGTTTCAAGATGGGAGCCAGAGAGCACGAGATGAGGCTCCTAACACTCCAGGGGCCCAATTCCTTCCCACTAGGCAACGGGCTTCTGTGGGGTACCAGCACCTCTTAACATGCCCACACCGAGCACCAAGCTTCCAGAATGGGTCCCTGGGAATACAGTCAGGCCACTTCCAGCATAGCGGGGGTGGGGGGTGGGGGCCAGCTGGAAATAGTAAAGAGAGCTTAGAGAAGATAAGACAGCTACAGTCCTGTGTGTGGTGGTGGTGGTGGTGGGGCCACGGGGACAGGTACTCAGAAAGAGCCCAGGAAGCCCTTGTTGGAGTCAGCACAGGGAACCAAATGGCCCAGGAGAGGAAAAAGAGTATCTTATTCTCACCTTTTGTTGAGGGAGGAAGTGATGACTGTCTTCACCAGCCCTGCTGGGTGCCACCGCAGATCAGATCTCCTTTGGAGGAAAGTCAGGAACCACAAGACAGCCACCACACTAGAGGTTGCTCGCGCCTCAAGCCCCATGCTCTCCTTTAGCTCATGCGCGATGTTTCCGCCGCAACAGACATTCCCTTGTGACAAATGGAAAGCAAGTTAAAAAAAAAAAAATCTGGAAAGAATGAGCGCACCAAAGAGAGAACAGATACCAAGAGCCAACTCAGGGGGGCACACAGAGCCCTAGAGGTAGGCAGGCAGGAAGCCTGCAGCCATAACCCGTGCCCTCTGTAGCCTGGGCTTCCGATGGGCCCCAGTCTGCTCCTCCTGAGTAGTAAGGATGAGAAGGGTCACAGGGCAGGTACTGCCTTCAGCCCTAAGTTACACACATGTGCAGTGTAGTACTCGGGCCAAACCTTCTTAACTATCAGTCACCTTAGCTTCCTCTGACAGTCTCCTTTGCTGAAAAGTGGGAGTGTTAATAATGGTCCCTAAGTTGGTGAGAATTTATAACACCATCAAAACAAAGCATGGTATAAAGTCTCCCTGTGTGGGCACACAGGCTTTTATTTCTGCAGCTGACACCTACGGGGGGGGGGGGCACCTTGTCTCTTAGTACTTGTGATAGACCAGTATAAAAGTACAATTTTAATAATCCTTCCTGTTCCTCTCCACACTTCAGGCAAGAATCTTACTGCCACCACCGGGGCAGCCATTCTTTGCTTTGTGATTGCCTTGCATTTTCCTCCTCCTCTGAACCATGCTCAGAAGGGATGTGAGAATAAGCACTATCCTTGGGCTAGGGTGTGTTGTGTAGTGGGGAGGAAGATTTGATGGAGCCCCTGATGACTCACAAGTTGTTCATGCTTAGGCAGAGAGCCCAAACTGGAGTCTTTTGGCCATGAAATGAAACTGTTCCCACCTGGGGTAGGTGTGGGCCCTGAAAACCATGTTCTGGTCCTTTTTGTTCCCAGGTCATACAAACACAGGCCGCACTGGCTCACCTGGTTGCACGTGTAGCATTTGGGGGACCTCGCTTATTTGCCCTATTTCTAGATTCCTAAAGATCCTTCCTTCTTTGTGGGAAGTTATGAGGTGTGTTATTCTGGACTCCCATACCACTCTCCAGGTACGCGTGCATAGAATCTTCTCTGGAAACTGCTCAAGGTGAGAGCCTTTCAGGAAGGACATAGGACCTGAAGGCGGAGCCAAGCTCTTAGGTTATCATGAAGGCAGCTCCCATCAGTAGTGCCAAGAGCTCTGAAGCCACCATGCCCCTTGGAAAGGAAGTGCATGGCCACTCTTGTCCCTGCATAGACTGTCAGGTGGTGGCTGCCCTGGAACCAGGCAGTGGCTCTCAAGTAAGGGCAACCTCTACAGAGGCAGTGGCCGCCATCTACAGCAGCCAACTTGTCTGGCAGCTTGGTGTTAGGTACTCATCCCTTCAGCCACCGCCACACTGAGCTGAGTGTGGGGTCTTCTTCCTTTTTCTCCTTTTCTGTGTTTTATTACTATCATTCTTGAAGGTCCCATATATTAATTAATGATAGGGTTTTTGAAGTCTATCAGGCATGCGCTCAAATTCCATTTCTGCCATTCACTTGGTAATGCCACAACGTGACTCCTTCACGTGCTGCACAAAGCTCAGAGGTGTGACTGCAGAGTGGAATGGGCCCTCAAGCCCTCGCCCCTGGAGCCAGTGCCTGATAAGAGGAGAGACATGAGCAAATAAAAACTAAATGCTAAAAGGGACCTAGGCAGATAAACACAAAATACTGCTGAGGAAGTGTAGCTTAGTGTCGCAGACTTGCAGGAGGTCTAAGTTCAAACCTCACTAGTAGAAAGAAGACTGTAACACAAGGTGGCCTGCACTGTGCCGGATAACACTCTACTACATGATTTCTGTCAGACTTTTAAAACCGCAGTACTGTGTTGGAGAGCTCACGGAGCAGGTGGGTGTTTGAGTGGAAGTCAGGCCATGTGTTAGTATAAACATGAAGGAGGGAGGCGTGGCCACCAGGGATTGTAGGTGGAAGAGTCAGGACCACAGTTTGGGAGGAGTGTTCAGGGCCACAAGGAGAGCATGCTGAGGGAGACAAAGTCAAAGAATGTTGTGTGGAAAATCCAAGGCAGGCAGAAAACAGGTTGCTCAGGACTAGGTAAGCGGGTAGGATTGGGGAGTGAAGCATATTTCTGAAATGATGTTCTTCGGTTGTGAAGCCCTGTGAATACACTGGTGCATGATGCCATTGTGTACTCTGAGTGGGAAAGCTTTTTGGCATGTGAAGGATCTCTTAATAAAGCTATTTAAAATCAGAGCAACGACTGATGGATGGAGGGGCTGTGTGGAGCCTGTAGACCGCAGTGAGGAGGTGTGGGTCTATTCTGAAGGATGGAAGCCTGACCGATGACTTCAAGTACAATTACTGGATTTATATTTGAGAGGGATCTCTCTGTTCTCAGCACTGAGGGACAGGCAGGAGCAGGATTCTAACAGTCCAGGGAAAAGGTGATGGTGCTGGAAGTGGAGGAGGGAATGGTGTGTGCGTGTGCGCACGCGTGTGTGTGTGCGCGCGCGCGCGTGCACACTTGTGTTTGTGTGTGTGCACGCACACACACACGTGTGTGTGTGTGTGTGTGTGTGTGTGTGTGTGTGTGTGTGTGTATATGTGTGTGTGTGCATGTGTGTGTGTAAGGGAGTGCCGTGTGGTGATTTTTGTACAATCTCCATTTGGTACAATCTACCAGGACAGACCCAACTGTGAGAAGGACTCATGTGAGGTTGAAACTGGGAGCCTGCTTTGCTATGAGATGATGTGTCGAGTACAGACACATCTCTAGTGCCGGTGGGAACTGTGTCTAGGAATCAGTCCTGCCTAGAGATGAAATCTAGCATTTCTAGCATTGCCAGCACATTCATGCAATTTAGGCTTCAGACCAGATGAGACCTTAGGAATATGGATGGGCACAAGTCAAGGCCAAGTGTCTGGCCCCTTAAACCTTAGGCTTCTCAAGCTATGGAAGGTTTATGTCAAATGCAGAGTTCATAAAGTACTCAAGAGAACTCTCACTCTCCCTGAATTTTGATCCCAGATTTCTTTTTAAACAATGATCCTATTTTTTGTTGTTGTTCTTAAAGGCAGGGTTTTTGTGTAGCCTTGGCTGTCTTGGAACTCACTCTATAGACCAGGCTGGCCTTGAACTCACAGATCTCTGCCTGCCTCTGCCTCCTGAGTGCTGGGATTAGAGGTGTGCACCACAGTGCCCAGTGATCCCAGACTTCTTTGGGCAGTTTTCTGAGCTCACTGTGCATCTTCAGCTTTGTTATGTCCTGAACGTTAGTTACAAATCAGCTATTTTGCCAGGACATCAGATTCTTACTAAAGAACCTGGCCCATATCCTGCTTTCTAGAGGAGCACCCTTTGGAGATCCTTGGCCTCCAGAATCTACAGTGGCAGTCTAACTATGGGCCAGCGCCATAGTCACCCCGTTTAGAAGGTCACTCTTATGAGTCTTTCTCTAAGTGTCTTTCAGCATGGTAACTGCCTCTTAGGGTGAGTGATTCAAAAGACAGGAAGGCAGAATGCCAAGGCTGGAAGCCACAGTCTTTATAATCTAACATCAGAAGCGACGATGCCATTGCTTGTACAATACTCTATTAGAAGTGAGTCAGCAGTCCCGTTTCAGGGGATTATACAGGGACACTAACACCAGGAGATCACTGGGCAAGGCTTTGAAACTGTCCACCATGTTCTCCTGCCTCCTCATATTACTGCTCCTCTTCTATGCTGACCCCTCAGCACGTATGCAGGTTCCTAACGCATCACCAGTCACTTAGTCTCTGAGGCCCCTCCTCAGCTTTAGAGGCATGTCCAGAAACCTCCTAATTTAAAAATAAATCTTCTGCCTTGAGCTATGACCTGAGCTCTCCCCTCCCTTCTTCCCATTCTTCTTGAGAATGTGACCTTTCTCCTTGCACACAGCTTCCACCTCCACATCTGCTCTGCTAGTCAGCAGTGGCCACCCAAATGCCAGGTCACGAGGCTGCTCTTATTTAAGGTGACCTCTGCAGCACTTCCTTTGTCTTTTTGCAGTACTGAGGATCAAACCAAGCCTCACACATACTAGGTGAGTGTTGTGGGCTCCTGGGCTTGCTGTGCCCACAACCCCTCTGCAGCATTTAAGTGCTGTTAACTCTTTACTTTACACTGTTTTGTGGACTTCATCTTTTCAATCTCTCACTACTGGGGTTGTAGGGCCAGAGCTGGGACTCTGGCAGCCCCAATAGGCATTAAACAGGTGATAGTGAAAAGCAGAGCACCGGGAAGAGAAATAAATAGCAAGGGGCAGTGAGGTCTCCAAAGCCCCTTTTCTGGGTCCGGCCATGAGGGTTACATACGACTAAGCAGCCCCTAGTACAAGTGTGGTCCTGCCTATCATTGTCTGGACATCAGTCTCTCCTGCAAGTTGGTCTGAGAAGTCACAACTCAGTGAAATAGCTTTTTAGTAACCAAATTCCTTCTTTGACAGGTGCCAGCCTTCAGCCTTCTACTTTGCCAAGCATGAGATTCCTGAGGGGGAAATTCCAGCCCCTTGGGACCCCCACTTCTGTAGTTGATGGCTACAGGGATTCTGCAGAGCACAAACGTCTCTTTAGAATATCTTCATTCCTGACAGAATGGCTGTATTTTCTTCATTTACCTAAGTTTGAGCTTTCCCAGGCTCTGCCCACCACCCTTGGCTTCTCTTCTATCTCTCCACCACCCCACCCCACCCCAGCAAGTCTCTGTTTTTGTAAATGTTACTGCAGCTGTGGATTTTAGTTTTTCATGTCTGAGGTGAAGGATTTAAGTCAACTTCAGTCTTACACTGAGCCCCCATTCTACTGGGGTATCAGAGATTAAGCCTAGGAATTGTTGAATTGTCTCTTGTATTAGTGTCTTGTCACTGAGACCAAGTTTCTGGGAAGAAAGCACTTACGGATGGGTTTGTTTGGGCTCTGGACTGAGAGGGTAGTGGAGCTTGAGATGACTGGTTGTGTTGTCCCAACAGTCAGAAAGCAGAAGGATGACCACTGGTGCTCAGCTCTCTCTTTTAGTCCCTGGAGTGCTACCATCCACATTTAGAGTGGGTCTTCCTTTCTGGAAACAAGCTCACAGGCACATCCTAAGGTGTACTTCCAGGGCGACTCTAAATCCAGTCAAGCTGACTGTGAAGATTAGCCATCACACCCCCTTTGCCCCCACCCCAGGAACACCTAGCCTATGCTTTCACCTTGTGTAAACATCTCAGAAAAGGACAGCACGGTCTGGTCACCTGCTCAGAGTGCCCAAGAGAGAAAAGTACAGCAAATGGGCATGTGCTAATGGTGTGGGGTTGGCGGTGTGTGTCAGTTCTTTAACATGCTCTTTTCTGCCTCTCAATTTGTAAAAGGCAAAGATCCAAACTCAATTACGGGTAGATTTGATTGGAAACTGAGACTTTGGATCAGAGAGCATGGCCAGAAGGATCTAATGAGAAAACCCCAATGGCAGGTATGTGTGTGCTCAGCTCTCATTCCCCAAAAGGCCGATCAAGCGAACTTCCCCTTGGCTTCAGGTTGCAGGGACGGTTCACCCAATCAAGAGTTCCTTCAGCTGAACCTCTTTTCACAGGGCTGGGAGCCGCCAACAGAGACCCTGGAGGATGAGGCTGGGACCAGCTAGTTTCCTGATCTGGTGCATATCGCCACACGGGGGCGCCAGGCAGCTCTAGTTAAACACCATCAGGTAGGAGCCTCTGGTGTGCTCAGAGTTCCCGAGTGACAGCAACCTATGCCTAAGGAAAGTGCACATCATCTTTTACTCTCCTTATGCATTTTGTGTTGGCCGATCCTTTTCCCCATCAAAAGATCTCAAGCTCATTCGCCATGCCTGGTTTTTTCCCCTCCATCTCTTAGGGGGATGACAGCAACGTCATCTTCGTCTTTGT
Source organism: Phyllotis vaccarum (assembly GCA_033318265.1). NCBI lineage: Eukaryota > Metazoa > Chordata > Mammalia > Rodentia > Cricetidae > Phyllotis > Phyllotis vaccarum. The sequence goes on along the minus strand of JARWLC010000015.1, from coordinate 61,373,016 downwards.
GCCTCTGTTTCCCTCCACCATCCCTGGAAAGTGGAACTTTGATTACATTTCCAGCCAAACACACCCAGTACTTTCAAATGGATCTTCCAATGCTACCTAGCTTCCAGAACATTTGTGCTAAACATATATGGAATGAATAACTCGGTGACTACTGAATCCTGCTGGCACCAGCAGCACAGCCTTCTCAAACCCACCATACCCTCCCGTGCCCCTCCCCACCCCCTCACCTGGTGACCATGGTTAGCTGATTGGTTGCTGGATTTATAGGGAGTTTGGGGGTGCTTTCCCTGGGTGCTCAGCTGGAGGCAGGCTGGAGGCAGACTAGAGGGCCCTGCTGGGGAGTGGCTGCTTGGTGCAAACCCGGGGCCTCCTGCTAATCAGACTTGACCCGCTTCATTTCCTGTGCTCTGGGAGATTAGATACTGCCTAAGCAAAGTCGATTTTTTTTTTCTCTTTTCTTAATATTTGAAACTGCTAAATAACAGTTGCCATCCAAGTGGGTGGCATTCAGAAATCCCCCCTTTCCTGGTGTTTGACTTGTTGGTGAATTTCAAGAAACCATTATATTTGGAAAGAACCTGCATTTAGTTCTTTGAAGTGCTATGAAAGCTCAAGCAGGAAGTGACTTGGAAACAGGGTTAGACAGTCTTGCCCCATGCCCAGGAGAGGTGGGAGGAAGGAAATACAGGTGCATCTGGTATGGGTGTAGCTTCACACTGTGGTGCGCTCCTCAAGCGTAGCTACTTACAGATGTAGCTGGATCAGAGAGTGTCAACATACAGAAGTTTACAATGCAGAACACTAAACCTTGGTGGAGCAGCAGCTCAGTGGGGCGTTAGGAGTGATGCACTGCTAGAGGTGGATTTGCTAATCTTTTAACCTGCTGCATTATATGTGTGGACTGAACAGCTCAGGGAACTTTATTAGAATCCAGTAAGTTCTACACTTTTTTCCCCCTACAAATAAACCAGCTGTTTGAGGGTTTGTTTTCTTTTGGGGGGGGGTGTTTGTGTGTGACAGAGGGGGGGGAGGGAGGGAGGGAGGGAGGGAGAGAGAGAGAGAGAGAGAGAGAGAGAGAGAGAGAGAGAGAGAGAGAGAGAGAGAGAGAGAGAGAGAGAGAGAGGGAGGGAGGGAGGGAGGGAGGGAGGGAGGGAGGGAGGGAGGGAGGGAGGGAGGGAGGGAGGGAGGGAGGGAGGGAGAGAGGTGTTCAGGACTGTCCTCCAGGCTGAATGCCACCATCTTCATGGGTTCGGCTGTGCCTACTTGGCGAATGATTGCCACACCTGTTGACTATGGATGTTTTTTCATAGAAGATTGGGGAGGATCATGGGATCCTCACCAACCAGTTGTTTGCAATTCAGTCCCAATTGCCCTTGGCTTCGAGGAGGGGCTTCATGTCTGCAGCCATAACAGAGTTGTCACCCACACTTCCTGTAAGCCTTCCAGTATGGCTGCCTTGGTCACCCACTCTTCTGTTTATGGTCACTCTGTAAGTAAGTCTAATCAACTCATGGGTTCCCTAAGAGTGAACCTTGATAGAATTCTACCTGTCATTAAAGGTTGTGAGGCTACCTCCCCCACCAGCTTCCCACAAGTCAAGGGCATTTCATGGGAGGTGACCATTGTAGTACCCAAGTCGAGACCTCTAAAGAGCTGGATTCTGATGCAGACACAGGATGGTCAGTTTATTCTTTTGGACAGGTTCAAACTGGAGCCGAAACCCTATGTTCTGATTCAGAGGAAGTAATTCAGCCCTGATCCCAGGGGTGAGAGGGTTTTTAAAGGAAAAAAAAAATGTTAAGTGGGGTGTTACACATCTTGGCATTTCAGGATTGGGTAAAGGGGTATGAAGTAGAGTAATGCTTGAAAACAATTGGTTAAACTTTCAGTGCCAAACCAAGTTTTGAACTTGAACTTTCAGAGCAAAAGCAAGTTTTAAATCTATTGGCTGTCAGGCAAGTTTTTGAGATTTTTCTTAGATTCTTCTTAGGCCTGGGCTCTGTCCTCAGGCACTAGCTGTTCTAGAAAAATAGTCTTTCCCTGAGATAAAGTTTTGTAAAGGTAAATCTATGCCTTCACAACAGTCTATTCAGTCTGGCTAGGGAGGCAGACACTGGCCTTGTTTCTTGATGCTTGTGATGGATTTCTAGGACAGGAGCTGTTCACTGTAGATCAAGTGCAATTCATGGTACATAACACCTGCCATCTCAGGTGGTCCCAAAGTGACTTGTTGAATTCCACCATGTGCCAGGAACTTTTGGATTGCTTCTTTTAATTTATTGAGCTACTTTTTGAAGTAGGATCTTCTATTATAACCATTTTTTTAGAGAGAAAATAGAGACACGACAGATAAGTAGCTTGTACAATACTTTATAGTAAAATAGCAGGTGCAGAGCTGGATCTGAGCCAAGGCACAGTGGCTGCAAGAGCCTCCTAAGTTGCTTCTATTGCTTTCACATAAAAATAAGGATGGCTATGTCCAGTGCACAGCTGAGTAACCTAGAGCCATCTCAAATACACGCACTGCTGTAACTGGTGTTCTGGGAGTCCTTGGGATTTGATCCCAGGTCCTCACACTTGTACAGCAAGAGCCTTCACCCACGGACGTAGGTATAGCCTACACTTCTCTCACACACAGGGTCTCGCTATGAAGTCTAGGCTGGTTTTGAACTCATGATCTTCTCGCCTCTGCCTCCTGAGTGAGAATTACAGTTGTATCCTCTGACTTCATCCATTTCTAAATGGCATGCGTATACTGGTCTACATTTCCCAGTTTTAGGTATTTTCCAATTTTCTACTTATTACTGCAGACGAGGCTTTCACTCATATACTGACCTCCCTTCTTCTCAGTATAGGTTTTGTTGTTGTTTTTTTTTTTTTTTTTTTTTTTTGACAGCTCAGAATTTTATTCACATTATGACTGTCAAAATGGCTCAGCCTGTAGCAAAGCCTGAAGATCTGAGTTCTATCCCTGGGACCCACATGCTAATAGAAGAGAACCAACATTTTAAAAATGTCCTGACTTGAATGCATGCATGCCCATATACATACGTGTACTAAATATAACAATGATTACAAAAAAAGAGTGACTATTCACTGACGTTTCATTTTAAATTTAGCTTTTAGATATTTCTGAAGTTACAATGTGCCACTTAAAATTTTTACTCATGTCAGGCATGGTCCCAACACAAGGCAGAGGCAGAAGGGTCACCAAATTTGAGCCAGTTGGTCTACAAAGCAAGTTTCATGACAGTCAGGGCTACATGACTGCCATGAACAACATCAGCAGACACGCTATCTTCCCAGTCTACCAGGTGCTCCTCTTATTCTTGCTGACAGTGCTCCAAGACCCATTTGTCTTTCTGCTCCCATCTGGTGTGAGGGCTACGGAATGCTACACAGCTGTTATCTGGGAGACTATTTCTACAGATATGGAGAGGCCTGATGACTTTTGGGAATACTTTCATGTCATAGTTACTGCAAGGCTTTAAAGGCAAGTGTTTCTAACTGAAAACACATACACATCTGGATCTGGGAGTTAAGCACCAAGTTACACAGCGTTTTAAGCAGAGCAGCCAGGTACAACACACCATCATTGCTGCTCACCAGGTAAAAAATTCCAGTTCCTGTGGAGCAGTGCAACATGATGGGATCTATTGCACACCTCTAGTTTCTTCCCTAGATACGGTTGAGTACTCAGACTTTGAACTATACTTCTGGAGGCTGCTACTGAATAGTTAGGCATTTGGAGATGGTTAAGTTGTCTCCTCAGGCCTCGGTTCCCTCATTTGTAAAATAACAGTGATTTCATAGGATCATATAAAGATTGTTAGTGTTGTAAAAGGCCCACTGTCAATGTTTAGTCAATGACACTTTTAAACCTTAAGTCTAGAACTAATGTTTCTCAGGATGTAATACTTTTTTCTGCTAGAATCCTGCGGTTTCTGGACCATGTTGGGGTGTATGAGATAGGGTACAATACGATTTCCTCTCACTTGAGCAAATCTTATTACACTGACCTTCAAGTTCAACCTTGGCCCACTCTGAGGATTGATGCCACCTGATCAATTTTAAATGTTCCAACTGATGATTTTTGTTGCTTATTGGCTTTTATGTTTTATTATTGATGCAAAGATTTATTGTTTTTTGTAGCAAGATTTTTTTCTAGTGACAAAGGAGTGTCTTTGTACTTTGATCTGTCTCCTTTTTTATACACATGTCTGTCTTTGCTGGCACAGTTCCACATTATAGGATGAAGAATAATGACCCAAGCTTTAGATGCCCTTTGGGAGGCCTTCCTGTGCTGTGTCCTCAACCCAGGATTGAAACTAAGGGAAATCACAACTAGGACTTAAAAGATGAAATAAAATAACCTGTTAAAATAGTAAGGAAATAAAGTATTTTTCCAACATAAAAAATTCTTACACGTACATTTTATATGTAGATATATTCATATAGGCACCAACTTATAATACATACTTCTAAGGGTTACCATTAAAGTTTGAAAAACATATTTTAATGGCCTTTGTTTGCACTCTTCATCTTAGTCTTCAAAGTAGTGTATTAAAATTAAATCTCTGCTTCCTTCCCAAACCAAAGACACATGCACTTTCTTCTTCAACTTTCTCTACAGGAGGGGATGTTGTTTACCCTGTGAAGGACTGCAGGTATGTGCCACCAGGTCTGCTTCATGAAGTGCTGAGGACCAGGCTCAGGCCACCTGCATGCTAGGGATGCACTCTCAATGGGCTACATTTCAGCTACCTCTATGGAAAGAATCCTGAATAAAGGCCATGTCTTAGTTTGTTTTCTATTACTGTGATAGAATACCGTAACTGTCCTGTTGGGGTGAAGAGGTAGACGGAATGTTACACATGCTTGAATATGCATAAAGTAATTTGTTACTAAGGAGGGATAAGAACATAGCAAGTCCTGTAATGTGTACCTTCTAGGGGTGGTAACCAAGGTGGATAACTAAATACAACCATTTTCAACCAGAGGCTTCTGGTTCCCAGGGCTGACCACAGGAATGACACCATCTTCCTCTCAACGATTGACAGAAAGGTCTCAAGTAGCCAATGATGAATATGTGGACAAGAAGCTAGATCTCCTTTAAATTTAGAGATTAGCAAATTGTGTTACAGCTTGCTAATGAGTGATTGTGTATGAGGCAAACTGAGTCCAAGATTTGCTTTCTTACTAAGTAGCTAGTAGATACCATTTTCTATCACAAACAACCTGAGTCTTAAATGACTAAATTGGCTATCAATTTGAGAAACAACTATGTAGTCTTCTTGCACTTCTGAAATACTCCTAAATAATATCACTCAAACGTCACCCATTTATCAAAGTTAAGTTTATTTGATTACTTAGTCCAGACAAATGAAGCCTGTGTACAATTATAAAATAGGACAAAACTAACATGTACCACACAGCTCTCTAGAAAAGGACAGCAGCTGCAGTCATTCTTCAGAACATTGTGGTGTGACATAGCACCATTGGCATCAAATTATGGGTCTTTTATGAAAACTTGAAACAAGTGTGAAGGGGCTGGCTCAGTAATTAGGAGTGCTTGTTGTACTTCTAGAGGACCCAAGTTTGGTTCCCAGCACCCATGTTGGGCAGCTCACAGCAGCCTGTGACTCCAGCTTCAGGGGAATCTTCAGAATGCCCTCTTCTGGGCTCTGGACACTGCACTCACATGCTCATTAACACACCCACACTCACATAATTAAAAATAAGTCTTTAAAAATTTTAACAAATTTGATTATCTTGTGTTCAATTAATTTCAAATACAAAATTATTACATTATTTCCAAAATAGAGAACTTGGAAAGGATATAACCTCATAATTCCCTCAGAAAATCTCAATGAAATAGCTATTAGTGTCTGATTTCCTTCAATTGTTTGCACAAATTCTGTTTTGTATGATTTATTAGGAAGTTATCTATTTAAACAAATTTGTTTATAAAAATATGCTAAAAAGTATAATTATATTTATTGGTATTGAACAACAAACTGGGAGGAGTAGAGAGAACTTTCATGCTATAGAACTCAGGATTCGGATTTTTACTTTCTATCGTCTCTAAGGACCATTTTAAGCTACTATATTCTGAGTGACCTTAATAACATGGGAAAGTTGATGGTAAACATTTCTCTAAACACTATATTTGGATGAACTACATCTTTATCCAAAAATATGTAAAGTACCTAAGAAATGAAGTGTTTCTGAGGTCCTCACCAGCCCATTTTACTACAGCCACACCGCAGTCAGAAATCTGCCAAATCAGATAGATTAAATTATAAATATTCTAGGTCTGTTTAATGCTGGTGGTCTCCCATCATCAGCCTCCTTTTGGGAGGCAGGGACTACTCTGAGAAACCAATGAAAGCTAATTTCCCTTGAACTAGAAAAATGGACAAAAAGCATCTTTTACATAATTCCAAAGGGTTCTTGGATACGCATGAGTCTCAAGCTAGAAAGTCCTATTTCAAAACCAAGGGGAAAGCCAGGTGTGATGCTGAGGAAGGAGGGTCATCCCATGCTGTCAGCCAGAATGTCTACACAGCAAGTTTCAGGCCATCCGAGTTACAAAGTGGGATCTGGGGGTGCTGCCGGGAAAAGGAGACTTGGTCCACTGACACTGTCCATTCTCAGTTAGCTGCTAATTAGTGAGCATTTACTAACACTACTAAATGGCTGTCTTCAGAAAAAATTAAGTCTTATTTTAAGCATCAATAAACTTTAAACATGTAGTCTTCTCTCCAGTTTCACAAGGTGTTAGTTAAATCAAGTACTTTCTACCTCAAATTGGTTAAATCCTCAAAGTTGAAACTCCTCAGTACTTGTTGTCTTCTGAGCTAGTCACTGAAAAATGAACGTGCGTCCGGATGCTGAAGGGTATTTGGCTTTATAAAATATATTTCTAACTATAGTTAAACACTTGAAAATAGACAGCAGCATAACATAGAATCCCAAACCTTTTGACTTACTTGGAACAAGTCTGACAGAGGCCCCCTATATGGTAATGAAATGTACTAAAGACCCCCTAATGGTCAGGACAGGAATCTCTTTAACACTTGAAGGAGCCCACCATATCAAAACCCACCTTATCAATTCCTCAGTTGTCAGACAAGAAGTCTCTCTTTGTAAACCCTGTGCTGAACCACTGACCATGCTGAATGGACCCTTGGCTGAAGAAAAAAACTACTATACCGACAGGGCCAGGTTTGTTCTTTCTCAGAATAAGATTTCATTAAATCCCTCATCAAATAATATCTGTAGGTTCAAGGTCAGTCCTTAAATAATCATTCAATTTTGTGTATTTATAGAACAAATCCTAAACATTTAAACTCAAGAAAAGGTTAACCATGAAAATGGTTTTGCCAAGGAAGCTACAACTACTCGCAGCTTTTGATGCAGAATGTGAGTGCAGAACAACCCTTCTTTTTCATTTCTTGCTCTTTACTGTATACGTTCAAGACTAGAGCTTCCCTTTCAGACACCTATGGACCAGAAATGGGAGGAGGAGCACTCAGACAATCTCAACTTAAGGATTTAAAAATTGGTAGTAAAGGGTTTTCGAGTGAAAATGATTGCTCTTACCCGTGTTTCTTATGAAAACTGCAGCCAGGTTACTTCCCCAGCACTACTTAAAAGGACTGCCCCCTTCTGGACTTACTACACAGCACAGAGAAAGATCAAGAAGACAGTACCTAGCAGCATTCCTGGCTAGGCTTCTGAGTTTGATTTTAAATATATTAATTAAGTATATTTAAAAAATTAAAGACAGACAGTAAAGGCTTTAAAGTTTCTCTTTGAAAAGATGATATCTTACAGTACATACAAAAATACTCTGAAAATACATACAATTTCATTTACAAAACACAGAGTCAACAGATTGCAAGAATTACATGGTTGTGGATTTTTAATAAATTGAGCATGCATTCATGAAACTTAAAAAAATATTAAGAAATGCACTAAAAAAAAGCAGTGTAAAAAAGACAACTCATATAGTTAAATAAAAACTACAAAGATCCTGAGCCAATTAATGGTTGGTAACAATGTTATTCAAAAATGCCTTGAGGTTTCAATAAAACCCATTGCTTATTCTGCATGCCTAATCCATGAAGAGACTGTTGGAAGTTATGGTGAAGAATTACCATGCTGAGCTAATTTTATACTTCAAAAATAGAAGTCTGCCATACTTAAATGTATCTTATCGTTGATGGTGGGATGAATTCTTCCTTTGTAAAAAATACCAATCAGCTAACAAGAATGTCATGAGATAGTAAGATATGCAACAATTTCACCATTCATATACTGACTTTCAGTATCCTGGTTATAGTTTGATTTTTAATAAAGATGCATTTTGAAGGTCTCCACGGGAGGCAAAATATAGAGAATTTATGGTGCCCAACTCTTGTGTAGTCACTGGACTAATCCTCCCTGGTAACTATGCAACATCTGGACAAAAGCACAAAAAATAGTTTAAATATTTATGTGCCGATCTGGAAAAAATAATTTAAATTAACAAAATAGACATCTACACAAATGAAGGAAGCAGAAAAGATATCTCACATTCATTAATCTTGGGTTTTACAAAGTGGCTTCAATGTTAAAGTAAACATACAAACATTTGGAAAATTACAAGACGGGTTTTTTTTTTGTTTTTAACTTTTTAGTTCTATACAATGATTACAACATAAGACTTCAAAAAAAAAAAAAAAAAAAAAAAAGAAAAAAAAACAGTTCAGGACCTGTTTTATCAGAGTCCAAGTGGCCAAGAACTGGTTCCCACGACAGAGAAACAAATGTCAAAAGTTAAGGCAGTAAAACCTCAGAATGCAAAGCCACTTATTATAGGTGACATTTACTAGCAGGTGACCCTCAGAGTGCATGTAGCAATCAGTGAGAGAATGTGAGAGTTCAAAAACCCCTCCACGGTCATTAGGCTGCTGACTGTACTGTCATGGCATCTATACCATTGTGTGACTGACTGACTGCACGTTCACCTAAGTGAAGAGTCACTGCTATTACCGATTAAGGGTCAGTCGGATGGAGTTTTTGATGACGCGGATGTTGCTTGCTGGAACTGGAGATGATGAATCTGGCAGTTCTTTACTGGGTAGTCTCTGTTGAAAGAAAGACCAAAAGCGGTGTGTATGTACATGCATACATGCCCCTCCCCGATCTGTCAGCTCTCTTTGCACTTTTTCTCTGCCCTGCACCCTAACACCCACAGATGTGCTCAATAGCTCCTTCTCCATTCATTTTAAATACTTTTTCTACTCGTGGGCCTTTTTTTCCCACAGTCAAACTGAGAAGCAGAGTAGGTAAAGAAGTGGCAGAAATGCGAGGAAGGCTTTGGAGAAGGGACTTTGTTAACTCAGTCACCACTGAAGCATGTATAAAGAATACCACCCTTCCTAACACTGGGCAAGGATACAAAGTGCATGATGACTAAAGAGGAAAAGTCTCAACAATATGAACACACAATATAAAATCTGTCAACATTAAATGCAAAGCATGTAGTCACTGGTAGTCCACTTGTGTGGCATGCACAAGGGTCTGAGTTTTACCCTAGCACTATAAAAAAATAAATGAATTGGTAAAATGTTCAGACATACATAAAAACAGAGACTAAAACAATGAAGATTTCTATAGCCTAGCTATAGCCTAACTAAACTTCAGACATTACACAATTCACTTATTCTTTATACCTGAATGGTTTTTTATTTTTGTTGTTTTGACACAGGTTTCTCTAGGTAGCTAGGATTAAAGCATGTATCACTGCCCCTACCTGTACTTGACATAGTTTAAAACATCGTGAATTCACTTTTATATTTTACTATTCACCCCAATATTTTCTCTCCATTATCATATTTTTGTATATATTTTTGTAACGCAGTCTTGTGGCATGAATTGTGTAAGTGAAATTGCCTGTGAAGATAATACTTTACTTCTAAAAGTCCCAACACAGTAAGCATTGATGACAGGGGAAGCAGTTTCTCTGCAGAGGGGTAAAAAGAAACCATCTTTTAGGGAAGGGCTTCCCATGATGTATACAAAACTCTTTTCTAACACTTGCTCATTAGCTTTCCAAGCTTAAATACTTGATTTCCAATAACATAAATTCTGAAAGCAGTGTATATAACAAGAGCTTCTTTGGTATTAGCAAGAAACTCTTGTGCTGAACAATCAGCTGTCCACAGAGAAATAAAATAGACTGAAATCTAAGTAGGTCCCAAGTCTTCCTAACTATCTCCTCTCCTAGTCTGCCCACTGAGGGATGTCCATTCAGAACTGTACACCCTCCGTCATCCCCAGTCCTCACCCCACAATACCGCTGGTCTCCTAGGCTAAGGACATAACCACACCCTTCTTGGTCCTAGGTTTTCTGTTTGAGATAGGGTTTTACTCTGTAGGTTAGGCTAATTTTAAACTTGAAGCAATCCTCCTGCCTCAGTCTTCTAAACACTTAGATTTAGTTTGAGTTTCTTAAGTTTTTTGTACTTTATACCTGTAGAACAATATTGCATATCATCTATTACCTTTTTGTGTGATGTATCAATAGTTGGAATGGGCATCGATTCTCCACCAATGGCATCCTAAAAATAAAAGAATTAAAAATACAGGTTTAAATGTTTTTACCAATTATTTACAAGACTTATTCCTACTTAAAATAAATCACAGCCCCAAACTGATGACCCTGAAATATTTCCTATGGTACTTTTTATTTCTATCACTCTGTAACTTTGCATTCTGAGTGCAGTATTACCACACTTACCATTGGTTTTCTTTTCCTGTCCTCGGCAGCATGGGAGTCCTTAAATGCCGATTCAAGCCGAATAAACTAGGACACAAACAATAAAAATGAGTTGCTACTGTACATCTGCAAAGAACATACAAGTTAATATAAACCAGATACTAGTTATTCTATCATCAAAATGACAATTTAATTAATGACTTCAATTAACTACAATTGAAATTAGATTTAATTCAACTGTTTCCCTTAATTTCTGCAGCTTAAGTGGTCTTTTTGTTTAAATCGATTCAGATTTTAACAAAATATTTTATTTCCATCTGCTGAAAACTAAGATCCACATAACAGAAAAAAAATAGCATAATTACATCTAGTCTCCTTAAGTGTTATGTAAGTCAAGCAAACTGTCAGATATTCAGTAATCTGAATTTAAGACGAACAAGTAATGTTCCGTAAGGGTTTGACATACTCTTTCAAACACAATAGTGGAAAACCTTAAAAAAAACAATCAATGAGTGATCACTCGTAAAGTCAGGACTTTACCTTTTCTATGTCTTTCAACCTCTTAGAAGTCTCGTCTATAGGTGGTGAATGGGATCTTTTGGGTGTAACATTCTTACTTAAGTTAGATAGTCCATTTAGATGTGGTTGTCCCTGGACAGGGTTGTGGGGTGTTGTGGTTCTAGGAATAACGTTCCGTCCTACTACAGTAGGAATAGTACACACAGATGGGGAGGGTACAGCTTTTACTGTAGGGTCAACTGCTGAAAGCACAAAAACCATTTTAGTACTCAAATATTTATGTAGCAGAATTGTTAGAAAGAAAAGTGTAGATACATACTTGCACCAATGACTGGAATAGATAGCCCTTGAGCTGGGGAAACACTTGGCAGCTTCTCCACAATTACAGTAGCATGCTGCTCAGTACTATTCCTAGTAAAAGTATAAAATTATCATTAGTAACTTATTTTACTATTTTTAGAAGCTCTCACTTAACATTCAGGATTACTTCTTTCTACTATTTCAACCTTACTCACTAGAAGAACAGAGGAAGTCAGATAACATGAGGAAAATTATGAGAAAAAAAATATAAATAGAAAACTTGCCCATACATCTGTACTGAACAATTCCACAAGCCCTTGATCCTGGAGTAACTCCTAAAGCACTACACACACTGTTGAGTATTCCTAAACAACAAACTAGTAGCCGGTAAGAGAAAACCCTTGTAACAGTGAAAACAGATTATTTAAAAAGGTACAGAAAGTTCTTGTCATCCTCCAATAACAGCCTAGAAAGACAGTTTAGACACATACCTTTCTGCTTCTTCTGCGGGGCTGTCTGGGTTGAAAGGCTTATTTGTAGACACTGGTGAATTAAAAGGCGTTCCATGGTCAGTGTCTCTGGAACTGTCTAAACAACTGCTATCCAGGGAAGATCTTTTGGACTGAAGGCAACCTGAACTCCGGCTTACATCAGAAATACTCTGCTGAAGAGAAAGAAGTTGTTAGAATTTCAAAAGCAAACAAGAATTTTCTGAAATACACTGAAGCAACTTATCTCTGTTTTATGGTGAGATTTCAGACCTAATGTCTACACCCTCTTTTCCAATAGGTTTGGAGGTGTAAAGTTCAAATTTGGTCTCCAGATCAACTCTTTCAATGGAACCATACTAAAGAATTAGGACTACAGACCTACCTTTTTCTTTTTTTGAAGAATCTCTGCAGGTAGGTAATTATGAAGTTGTTTTTTCTTTACATGGGTTGCTTCAATTTTCATTCCATCCTTTAGCATATTTATATTGTTTGCCTGCCTGTACACTGTAACAATATTAATATGTTAAATGGGAGATTTCTGTCTGAACCACAAGCCGTTTTCCTTTTCTGAAACATGTGGACCACATATCCCCCACTGAACACACATTCTCTTATGAAACAAATATTTCTAAAATACTTCATGTCACAGTACTATTTAAAATTGATTGGTTCTATGTGTATATCTTCTACAAGCTTTCTTATAAGCTCTCATTAACAAAATAAATATACAGCAAAACATATTTTTCTAAATCTTGTTCTTTGCTCTTTTCAAAATGGCAATGTCTCTTCATAATTGTCTAAGATAATTCTTGTTCTCCTTATATATATATGAGCATTTTGTCTGCATGTATGTCGGTGTGTGCTATGCGCATTATTGGTGACTGCAGAGGTCAGAACAGAGGACTGAATTCCTTGGGACTGGAGTTACAGACATAGGCTGTTCCACATAGGCTGAGGAACCAAGCCTTGGGCCTTTGGGAGAGTAGCCAGCATTCTAACCTCTAAGTCTACTCTGCAGTCACCTAAGATAATTCTTATATCAAATATCCAAATTGCAATTCAAGTCTTCCTTCTAGCCTGAGACTGTTTTATTATTGTAGCCCACATCAGATATAGACCGTCACAGTTCAGAGGCCATCTGCAGGTCTATCTTCAGTATATATGTGGAAAAATTTGTCTCAGAAAGCCTAGAACATTTTCACTGCCATTAGGAGACATATGACTCTAGATTTCTGTTCTAAGTTATTTTCATAACTTGTGAAGACCACTTGTATTATAACACATATTAAGGTATTTTGTGTTTAGCCAATTAGACAGGCAGGAGGGTTGTTTTGCACTGCAAATGGTATAAATGTGGCACGTTATTTAATAATGTGGGAACTGGAGTGTCTACGTGTGAAAAAGAATATTTTAAAAATGAGTATATCAGCTTTCTCCTTTCTGAGACATCTGATCCCTAATTTGTATTTATAATTTCATTATAGATCCTTATAATTATCAGTATTTGTTCAAATTGCAGACTCTCTGGTTCCTTCCTAGAAAGTGATTTAGTAGTTTGAAAATGAAGCACGGGAACTTACATTTACCATGATAAACATGAGAACTAGCTAATTCATATGCCAATGATAGTAACAGCATGAATGTGCATACTACTTCAGATCAATACATGCCCAGTCCATAACAAATACTCCACAGAGATGTGGCTAGGCTACATATGATGAACAGTCTTCTTCTATCAACCCTGGAACATTACTCAGCAAACTTGTAACTACTGATGATTATTTAACATTAAAAAAAAAAAAAAATCTGTTTTTATAGACTATGATTATAAATTCTGGCTGAACACAGAAAAGTCATCCATGGAGTTTAGTTTTATTTTAAAACAGAAAATACATTAAGATGGTATAAAATTTAAGCAATTTAGGAATACCTAGGGAATCTCCTCATTCCTGTCTCCTGGGCATAGTGGCTGGTTCCCAGACTAAGAAGCAACCAGCAGTGCCTTAAAATAAATCCTGCCAGAGATGTCCTCTGCGTTTGTATGTCTCTTTTTAAAAAATAATGGTAGCAGCACTCTGTCCATTATTCTGCAATGCCCTTGTTATGTCTTGGAAATTCTTTCCCCTTTTTCCAAATAGCAGCATTAGTTTCTACAATATGGGTTAACTTAAACTAGGAATTAAAAATATCTCCAACTAGACCCTAAACAGATGGTGCTGAGTTACAGCTGTGGATGAGAATCACAGCCCCATTTTCTGTATTCTTACCTGTATCAGTAAATGACTGTATATCATATGTCAAGTCTATGTTAACACTTTCTGCATTTTCTACTCTCCGAAAAATTATTCCGAGGAACCACATTGATACATAATTGTTACTATAAAGAAAGATAAAACATTTCCATTAATTTTTTCAACCTAACAAATGCTGCTTGAAAATTAAAATTTAGTTTTTTATTTCTCTACCTTATTAATAGATTTCAATGGTGTAGCCAATTTCTTAAAACTATAAAGAGTACTGAAGAATGACTCGTTGAACATATAAAGATGTTTCAAACACTAGAATAAAGTTTTTGCTGAAGCTTACTCACTACTGCAGTGTGTACTTACATAACAATAAATACATAGTCACTCATATTCAAAACACCCCATTCTTCAAATCATCAATGTCTGCTAAGTATTAAAACTCATCTGAAACGGTGCATATATCAAATAACGCGGTGCATATATTAAAGAAATTTATTTACAGACAACTTACGTTTTATGATGTTCTTTATTTCCTGGGAATGACTGGGGATTCACATGGGCAAGAGTAATAAATTCATTCCGTTCCAAGTTTCCAACAAGTACACGGATTTTAGATTCTACTAATCCAACCCTGAGATAAACAACAATGAAGTCATATCAAATTTGACAACTATACTCAAGTAAACCAATACATCAACTACTAAACTTTGTATGTTCACTTAGAAATGCAGTCCAATTATAGTAGGCATTATTAAATACCAATTGGGGTAGCAACATGTTTCAACAGGTCAAAGTGTTTGCCGTGTAAGTCTGGCAACCCAAATTTGAGCCATGGAAGTCAACAGTGGAAGGAATGAACCACTTTTGAACAAAAAAAGCTAACAATAGGCACATAACTCTTAAAATAAGCATACTAATTTTCACAAAATATTGGATTTTGTATTTCAAAAAAGTCACTAAATTTAAATTATATATTAAAAAAACACATAGGTTTCACCAGATTTTTACAACTTAATTTTCTCCGTCACTTTATATATGACTGTCAGCCATGTATTTGTTAGTGACTATAAGTCACTGATACATTTTCTGTTTATAGTACTTTGTCATGTAGCAGAGAGTAGCATTCAACAACATACTAATGAAAGATGGTTGTGTACCAAAAAAAATCTCCTAACAAGTGGCAGACTGAATTTGTCTGTAGTTTCTTGATTCCTTATCTAGACAAATTAAATACTGCATCAATAAAAAAATTAAATTACCAGAGAACTAAAAACCCTTAAAGGCCCAAGTCGGACTGGAGGAAAGTACTGGGAGCACAACTTCTGCCCAGTGGGTCCAGGAATGTAAATGTTCTGAGCAGAGGGGGTGAATTTAGGTGCACTAGAAAGACAGACCACAGCTTGACCACAACTATTGTCTATCTATTGACAGAAGCTTAAAGTTCTGACATTTGTGCTACCTTCTCCAAAGTTGAAATGACGCATAAAATGTCTTTGAGTTATGGAGGGCAGCAATAATAGTAAGCTGCAGCTGGGTGTTGGGGACACCAGAATTCTTCAAAATTTCACTGCACTCTGATTTTGAAAAATAGCCTGTATACTCTGCGTCACAACCTTCTACCACTGCTGATGCTGAACTTGACTTCTTAATCCCTGACAACTCCATTCCAGATGTCCGTCACCAAAAAAATACTAATTATAAAAGCCAAACAAGGCACTATTTTATAATTGGTAAAGTTCCATGTGACTATTGTTACCATCAGACAGTGGAAAAGAGAATTTGAAACATTAATCTTACCATTCTAGATGATTTTCTTCGGTTGATGCACTGGCAGTCAATACTATATAATGTCTATAAAGGATTTGCAGCAATAATCATGGAGAAAAAAAAAGCCAGAAACATCATTAATCTGATTTTTAATTTTTTTCTTTCTCCTTCCCAATGAACAAAACATGTAGAGTTTCTGAAATATACTCTATTTACACAAAACTATAGACGCCCCCAGTTAAAAAGTAAATCAACTTTTAAAAATATCACTGATGCTGGACTAGCTACTACTAGAATGAGAAAGCTCTGACCACTTAGGAATTCTACCAGCCTATTTTCTACCTTGCTTAAGAAATCTGAGTAACTCCTGCCATCTGTCATAATTAGCTTTCTACCTTTAGATTTTTATTGGACATGTGCTGGTTCACACATAGAATTCTACCACTTGTGAGGATAAGGCAAGAGAATCATCGTAACTTCCAGGCCAGCCTGGAATACAGAGTGAGGCTCTGTCTCAAAAAATAAAACTAAGTTCCAGCAAACGGTTTAGTAGGTCAAGGTGCTTGTCACCAGGCCTGATGACATGAGTTCAGTCCCTAAGACCCGTGAAGATCTAACTCTTGTAAAGTGTCCTCTGTCTTCCACATGCACACCCAGTCATGTACAACCTAACCCCTTCAAAATAAAAAATGTAAAACAAAAAAATCCCACAAAAACAAGACAAAAAGTTGACATGCCTATATTTTTGAAAGAAATTTGGTGGCTCCAACAGTTTGGACCAATCTGATTTCCCTTGAAGAATTTCATCTGTGACTGCAAGACCTAAACAAAAACAAAGAGTTTTTAGAAATTAAGCCAAATTTTGAAAAATGTCCAGCTCTTGTTAACACTCTACCCAAGCCAACTAACCCAACAAATGCTTTACTTAGAAATGTAAACACATTACGCTGTTTCTGAGAACTCAAAAGTTAAATTCCACCAAATTGGACTGGCTCAGATTTTGGCCTTAATATTATATATTTTTGGAAAGCATTTGAGTTTTACAATTAAGAGTTACATAATACTAACCGCCAACCAATAATAGCTCCAGTGTAGAATAAAATTGTCAACCAAAAATTTGGGAATGTGTAAGGAAAAAAAAAAAAAAGCCCAAATATGTTTACCTTGTTTAAATTCTTCTACCATTACTGTTCGAGTAGATGTAGATACATTATATGTAGAATTCTGTTGTGGGTAGGCAGGGGTAATTATGGGCATAAGATGATATCTATCTGATGGATTTACCTGTGAAATCAGAAGCAAAATAATTATATATTCCCCTAATTGAGTAGCCTCCACTTCATTTCTCCCAAAATCTGAAGAATATGAAATATAAATTTAATACTAAATTTTCTCAGTTCTAGGAAGCATATTTCTCTCCTGAACTGTATTTCTTTCTGAAGACAGATATATTTGTTTGATAAAATGCTACAGAAGTTAATTTTTCCTCAGTGAAGCTATCAAAGATGTTATAAGCAAGTCTTCCAGAATTATGGAAATATAATATTGTAACTACAGAGATGTTACCTTCAATTACATAGAAAAATGAGTGCCTACTCTTATTAAATTAGAATTTAAAAAATGAAAATGGAAGCTATGTGAGGATTGTGAATCTGTTTAAAACTGTACTGCAAAGGATTATTTTTATAAATTTCAGTCCATTATTATAAGTAACTACTTGGGGCAGTTTTTAACATACTCTCTTGTCTGGTTATATATGGTCAATTTTGAATGATATAACATTTGGATCAACATTAGAAATTCAAACCACCTGAATCAAAATACAGAGCAAAGAGGAGAAAAGAGCTATTACTGCGTAAGAAAGTTATGTAGGAAGAAGAGGGATAATCCTTAGTGAGACTATGATTCAGAGAAAGGCCCTTTCTTCTCCATAGTAAATTCACATACCCGAGGATCCCAGACAGGCAAATTCAAGTTGCTTTCTTCTGGTTGCTTCAATAGCACAGGATTTGGCCATTCCCTAGCATGAATAAAGTAAGATAATTCACATAGACTCTCACTTCAGATACTACATGAAATATTAAAAGTATTAAACTGCTCAATCTTCACATGACAAATTACAAAGTACAAAAAGAAGAATCTGTTCTTTTGCCCTTTCTCAGAAACAGCAACAGTCCATTGTTAGTTTGAAGCAATTTATACCTGAATTTGTCCCTTCCTTCCCATCTGCTTTCACAAATTTGATTCTGATGATATAATAACAGAAATAAGTAACACTTACAGAAAAAAACTAACACAAGAACGAAGCAGCTATGATTATCATTTCCATTTTACCAGGCCAGCCTGGTAAAATTCACAAACTCCTCACGTGCTGCCTTACTGAGTTATTTTAAGGGAGAGAGGGGTTACAAGCACTGACTATTCATCCAGAGGACCCAGGCTCAATTCCCAGCATCCACATGGAAGGCTCACAATTGTCTCAACTCCTACTCCAGGGGATCTGATGCCCTCTTCTGACCTCTACAGACACCAGGCACACAGTGGTAAACAGACATACATGTAAGTAAAACATACACCCATATACATAAAATAAAATCAAAAAGGGGGAAAACGGAGACAAAACTAGGTGTGGTGTATATATCTGTGAACTCAATCCTTGGAAAGTTGAGGTAAGAGGAACACAAACTGGGCTACAAAGTGAAATCTTTTTTTCCAAAACACTGGTAGGGGTGGGGAGACAAAATTATGTGACTTGTGATAATATGGATGGTATTGAAGATAATTCCATTAACTGAAATAGAGAAGGCACAGAAAATCCTTTAGGATCTCATTCATATGAAGAATCTAAAAGTGTTGACCTCATAGAAGGAGAAAGCAGAACAGTAGTTAGCAGAGACTAGGAGCAAGTAGAAATGGGAGAGGAGAGGCAGTCAACGGGTATTAAGTCAGAGGTGAGATGCTTTTGGTGTTCTGCTGTACCATAGGGTGATTACAAGTGATATTAGTTGTACTATGCTTTTCAACAAGCTAAAAGACTGTGTTTACCATACAGAAATTATAAAGGTCTGAGAAAGCACATATGCTAATCTTGAACTGATTGTATGATGCACATTATCTATCAAAATATCCTGGGTACCTCATAAATATATACAACTTATATCTCAATTAGAAAAAGAGAAGAAAGTGTCATCTGGATGTCTTATTGTCTCAGATTAAATACATTTTAAAGCTTTTAATGAATGGAAAACAAAATATATATGCATAGGTTTGTTTTTCTTGAAACAAGGTCTCTCCCTATAGCCAGGACTAGAACAGACTATGGAACCCAATGTCCTCAAACTTCCAGCAGTATGCTGCCTAAAGCTCTCAACTGCTAGGACTACAGGTATGAGGCACTATGCCTGACTACAGTTCTTAAACTTTTGTTTAAAACATATTCTTAGAAGTTACCAAGTTTAACAAGTTAAAGTATATACTTACCATTTGGAAAAAACTAAAAAAAACTTGTGAACTAAAGTTGAAGCTGCTGCATTTGGATACAGTTGGCAAGTTCTGGCTACTAGCATTGCCCAGGAGACTCCACCAAGGAATCCTAACATATTGGAATAAATACCACGACCTATGAAAACGAACATTTGTTAATTATTATTCAGATCT
Organism: Phyllotis vaccarum; assembly: GCA_033318265.1. Taxonomy (NCBI): domain Eukaryota; kingdom Metazoa; phylum Chordata; class Mammalia; order Rodentia; family Cricetidae; genus Phyllotis; species Phyllotis vaccarum. Next base: position 61,353,268 of record JARWLC010000015.1, on the reverse strand, counting down.
ATTATGCTTGAAATAAAACAGCATAAATTCATTCATTCATAAGACTGACCACAAAATTGAAATGATAAGCAGAACATTATGCCAGGCTTAGAGTCAGCTAGGAAAGTGTTAGTTTCTACTACTTCTACTTTGTCCCTTAAGGTATAGTATCTCCAATTCCCTGTTTCAGTGTCAACTGTCCTGATTGATAAGGCTACTGAAATTACTCCTAACCCTCCACCTTCATCTTGAAACCTCTGGAGTCAGAGAAAAACAAACAGAAGGACAGACACCTGGAGGTCAGTAGGTAAGAAAGAACACTTCACTAGTAGTTATATACATGGGTAGTATTTTAAAACTAAGCATAAAGTTGGCAACAAACTTTAGTATTTCACAGAATTATCTCAATTGTGAACAATAAACCACTGACATTAGACTCACTTGTGAAATGATGCTTTTATAGAAATCTATGGAAAGCTATTATTATCATACCATTTAACTAAGTATGCCCTTATTACACACTGTGACATTATTTTACGTCCCACATAGAAAAGTAAAAAAATTCTATCAAATATCAGTTTAGACATGTTAAATATAAAAACTATGTGTAAAAATTAACAAAATAAAGTGTTTAGTTTATAAGAAAGGACAAAATGTTGATGTTGTACTTTTAATACAAATTACTTTATCCTAACTATTGAAGAACACAGGCAAATACCACTTGCTTTAGGCCTCCACAATTCGAATACCATAACACCAATTCATTTAAACTACGAATTCATAGCTGTGCAACCACAATCACTTCTAGAACGTGTTCATCATCTCCACATGAAACCTTGAACAGCCATACCACCCCTTTCTCTGAAACTGAAGACCTATGCAAGACCTATCACTCATCTACTTTTTTTTATAGATCTGTCCCAATTATGGACATTTTCATATAAATCAAAGCATACATATGTTGTCTTTTGGGTAACTTCTGTCACTCAATAAAGTGGTATCAACAATCATATGCTGTACCTTTTACCATTACCACATTACTTTTTACTGCAAAACAGTATTTGACGGTCTGGATATACCATGCGATTCCTTAGCTGGACATTTCAAGTGTTTACCAGCCACAGAGTTAACTGGATTTGACAATGCCACATAAAACATTCCCAGAGTCAAGAATTTTATCTCTATGCACAGATCTGCAGACTACGTGAAATCTGGTACCTGAAGTACAGCACTGCTTCAGTATAGCCAGGAACCAAACAATGATGTCAGTTAAAGATG